>CM060344.1:148632-151132 GCA_030674155.1 Stramonita haemastoma
CAATTTAAAGCAGGTTTTTGAGCGTGGTTACCTTTGGGATGGGTGACCTTTTTTTGGCGCCTTGGTTTTATTTCTTTTCCCCAGTTCCCCCAGCTTTTAAAAATGGGTTACCCCCCCTCTTTGGGTTCGGGAAGGTAAAGAACCCGGGGGGGAGATGGGCGCCGCCCCAACCCAATGTGGCCCCCCTTAGGAAGCTGAGGTTTTGAGACTCGCTTTTTTTTTTCAAACCGACTGGTTATGGCACCCTTTCCTTTTAAGTGATCCCAAAGTTTAAACTCTTCTCTTATTTTGACAGGGGGAAGTAAAGTACATAAAAAGGGCCAAAATTTAAAGGTGTTAAATTTTGTTTTTGTCGCCACGGGGTTTTTTTCACCCCCCCCCACCCTCCGGGGGGTGTTTTTGGGCCCTTTAAGGCCCCGGGTTTTTTTGAAAAATTTCAGAGTTCGAGTTCTCTTTTTTCTTTTTCCCCCCCCCCCCCCCCCCCCCCTTCCCCCCCCTTGCTTTGTTCTTTTCTTTCCTTTTCCCCCTTTTCCACCCTTTCCCCCCACACCCCCTTCTCTTCAAAGTTATTTCATTCTTTTTTTTCTTTTTCCCCTTTGTTTGAGATGACATTTTAAAAAAACTGCTACACCCCCGGGACTGGATGTAAAAAAAGCATTTTGATTTTTATTTTACCTCGATATAAAAGAATAAATAAAAAAAAACAAAAAAAAAGCTTTCTTTCTTCTTCCACCCCTCTCTTCACTTGCCCCCCCACCCTCCTTTTTTCTTTCTCAAAGCCATCATCAGTCTTGTAGCTTTTCAACGTGTAGTTGAATTCTGGGAAAAAAATTTTAAAAAAAAGGGTTTTTTTATTTTTTTTGGTTTTTAAAAATTCACCCTTCCTCGTTGTGGATAAAATTTTATTATTGTGGTTTCCCCCTTTCCCCTTTTTCGGCATCTGGCGCAAGGGAGCCGGGAGAAGGGGGAGAGGAAAAGGGGAAAAAAGGGGGGGGGAAAGGGGGGGGAGAAAAGACAGGGAGACAGACGAAGACAGCGACAGACAGGGACAGAGCGAAGGGGGAGGGGACAGAAGAAAAAAAAAAAAGACGAGAAGAAGAAGGGGGGGAGAGATTTGGGGAGAGGGGCCGGGGGAGGGGGGGAGGGGAAAGGGAAGAAAGGGGGGAGGGGAAAAAAAAAGGGGGTTTTTTTTGGGGGGGGGGGGGGGGGAAAGAGAGGGGGGGAAAGGGGAAAAAAGGAAGACGAAAGCGCCGGGGCAAGAGGGGGGAGGGGAGGGGAGAGAGGGGGGGGAGGGGGGGGAAGGGAAAAAAGAGGAGAGGGAGAGAAGGGGGGGAGATGGGGGGGGAGGGGGGGAAAAAAAGGGGGAAAAAGAAAGGGGAAGAGAAGGGGAAAAGGGGCCAAAAACGGAACAAAAAAAGCGAAGCGAGGGAGGGAGAAAAGGGGGGGGGGGAAAGAGAGAGGAGAGGGGAAAAAAAAGGGGGACCCAAAAAGAGGGGGGAAAAGGGGGGAGAGAGAGAAAGGGGGGGAAAAAAAAGGGGAAGGGAAGGGGGGGAGAGAAGGGGGGAAAAGGGGGAAAATTTTTTTGGGGGGGGGGGGGAGGGGAGAGAAAGAAGAAGGACAGCAAAGGGAAAACGCGACGCAAAGGGGCAGCGGAAAAGAGACCAGGAAGAAGAAGGGCTGGAAGACAGAAGCAGAAGACCGGAAAACCCCCCCCCAAAAACCCCCCCAAAAAACCCCCCCCCAAAAAAACCCCCCCTGTGAGGGGTAAAACCCTTTTTTTTAAAAAAAACCCCCGGGGTTAAAAAAGAAGCCCCCCCCAAAGGGGGCCCCGTTTTTCCCCCCCTGGAGGGTAGGGTTTTTGGGGGGGGTTTCCCCAAAGGGAGAACCACCCCCCTTGGGGGGCCCCCCCCCCCCCCGGGGGGGGGGATTTGCGGGCCCCCGGGCCCAAAAAAAATTTTTGGGGAACAAAAGGGGGGAAAACACAGAAAAAAAAGGGAAAGGGGGCCAAAAATTTTTTAAGGAAAGGTGGGGTAATAAAGGGGGAAGGGAGGAGGGGGCAAAACCCCCCAAAAGGGGGCCCATTTTGAGGGGGGCCCGCAAACCCCCATTTTCCCCCATTAGAAAAAGGGGAGGAACTTCGTACGGAGGAAAAGAAAGGGGGGGGAGGAAAGGGAAAAAAATAAGGGGGAAAAAAAATTTCCCGGGGGTTTTTTTTCTTTTTCCTTTTTCCCCCCCCCCTTTTTTTTTCCCCCCCCTTTTTTTTTTTTCCCCCCCCCCCTTTCCCCCCCCCCTTTTTTTTTTTTTTTTGAATTTTTTTTTTTGCCAAATTTTCCCCCGGGGTTGGGTTTTGGGGGGTGCCCCTAACGCCCCGGGAAACCCTCTAACCAAACCCTTTTTCCCACCCCCAAAAACCCTCTTCATGGCAGCGGTAGTCCTTGTCGCAGGGCCCAACCTCGGATTGCAGTTCCAAACCCCCCCCCCATCCCCCGGCCCCGGACCC
>CM060344.1:166132-171132 GCA_030674155.1 Stramonita haemastoma
CCTGTGTGCATGCTGGTTTTTTAAAAATAATTTTGTCATCTGCTCCTACCGGCACACAATAACCTGCTCTTTCGAAAGGCGGAACGGGGTTTCAACGTGTGCGCAAGATGTTCTGCGTGCGTTAGCACAAGGGGCCTTGGTTTATAGTTTCATCTGAATGACTTTGACATTCAGTTCGATTTTTCGTCAAACTGGGAAGAAAGGACGAGGCTGGGTACGAACCCAGAAACTCACGGTTTACTTGTTGGCAGGCGAACGTCTTAACCATCCTGCCACCTTCCTTCCTTCCTTACATGAAAATGGATTTATTAAATAATTATGCCATCCATCCAATGTTGCCTGTAAAAGTTAAAAAAAAGGATTTCTGAAAGAATTATAACATCCATTCCATTTTGCCTGAAGAAATTATTCGAAATGGGGTTCTGTAAGAGTTATATGAAAATGGATTTCTGAACTATGCCATCTATTCCATGTTGCCTGTGAGAGTTATCTAAAAAATAGATTTCTGAAATATGCCACCTAATCTATGTTGTCTGTAATAGTTACATGAAAATGGATTTCTGAAATAATTATCCAATCATTTCATTATGTCTGTGACAGTTTTCCCAAAAAATGGATTTATGAAATATGCCATCCATTCCATGATGTCTCTAAAAGTTATAAAAAATGGATTTCTGAAATAAATATGCCATCCCTTCCATGTTGTCTGTGACAGACATACAAAACAAGAACAATAAAAGAATGACAACAACGCCAGAACTCTTCAATTCAATGTCTTCAAAACCCCAACAAAATCTCACAGTGTTCCTAGACTCCAAAACCAGACAAACAAACAATAACAACAAAGGACAAACAAACAACACAACACCACCAAAAATAACAAAGATATGCAACAACACAACACTACATAAGCAACACAAAGGACAAACAAACAACACCACCAACAACAAAACAAAACTAACACCAACTCCACCACCACCACCACCACCACCACCACCGAAACAAACAAATACACCACAAACAACAACACCAACAAAACAAAACAAACACATCACCAACACGACCAACAAAACAAAACAAACACCACCACCACCACCACCAAAACAAAAACACCACACCACCTACAACAAAAAAGGACAAAACAACATATACAACACTACCACCAAAACAAACACATCACCAACACAACACCACCACCACCAACAACCACCACCACCACCACCACCACCACCACCACCACCACAACCACCACCACCATCACAACACCACCAACCACCAACCACCACCACCACCACCACACCAACCACCACCAACCACAAACACCCCCACCAACACAAACCAAAGGGAACACACCTGAGGAAGAAGGCAACATTAGTGGCGAAGGTTCTCATGGAGGCAGGACTGGCGATGATGGGCAGGAAGGGTTTGGAACCTATGACCCAGCCCCCGATAGCCAGCAGAACCCTCAGGGAGGGGTTCCTCTGCTTCAGGGCTACAGTGCGAGCGTACAGACCTGTTGGTCCACCACAGACATAAAGAGGATCGTTGAGGATGAGTGTGGGTGGGGGTAGGGGTGGGGTGGGTGTGTGGATGTGGGGGTGGTAGGGACAAGAAGAATAACAACAACAGAAACAGTACACAACAAACTGTGATTCTTTATAATGAATATCAGTAACCAAAAAAAAATCCACTCTGATAGGGAAACAAATACAGTTGCAGACAGAAAAAAACACAAAAAATAATGGGTGGCGCTGCAACTTGTGGCGACAACGCGCTCTCTCTCCCCAGGGAGAGAGAGCAGCCCTAATTTCACGCAGAAAAATCTACTGTAGCATAAAGTGGTAAAGATAAAATAATTTTTTAAAAGTCAAGTCAAGTCAAATCAAGTCAAAGTCAAAACTTTTTAATCATCCCTGAAGGGCAATAACGATTACAACACTGACAGTACATGCATATTGACACGAAGCATAATCAAAGAAGATAGCTACATTTCATATTTCACACAAGCCTCTGATCTTGTGGGCAAACCCTATTACCAACAACCAAATGACTAGCTTTCATCACCCCAACCCACCCTACCCCCTTCCCCCTTGGATTTTGTATTTGAATTTTGTACCACTTTATGTCACAGCAGATTTCTCTGCGTGAAATTCGGGCTGCTCTCCCCGGGGAGAGCGCGTCGCCACAAAGGTAGCGCCTACCCATTTTTTTTCTTTTCCCTGTATGCAACTGTATTAATTGTTTCCCTATCAGAGTGGCTTTTTTCTACAGAATTTTGCCAGGGTCAACCCCTTTGTTGCCGTGAGTTCTTTTACGTGCGCTAAATAGTGATGTGCGACACACGGGACCTCGGTTTATCGTCTCATCCGAAAGACTAGCGCCCAGACCACCACTCAGGGTCTAATGGATGGGGTATAAGTTTTGGGCCCAAACGGGATACGAACCACCGCACACTCCGACCCGGACTTTTTGCTTTCTAGGTTAGGCGCGTTACCACCGATCCCCTTCTACCTCCCCCCCCCCCACTCCCCCCCAGCCTCACCGTTAGGGCCCAGGTGGTTGGCCTGTTCAGGCCGGACGCTGAGGCCATCCTGTGTGGGCTGGAAGAAGGCGAAGATGACGTGAGTGCACAGGTTGGGGTCGATGTCCTCAGGCTGGAAGCGGCCAGGCCCCTTCCTGTAGCGCGCATCGCTGCTGTAGTAGCAGAACAGCTTCTTCTGGCCTGCCGGGTGAAAAACAACAACTGTAAGAGGAGGGGCCGCCGCTGTAGTCTAGTGGTTAGGGCCTTGAACTCGTAATCTAAAGGTTGCGGGTTCGATCCCAGCTTTCAGCTATGGCGTTGTACCCTTGGAAAAGGCACTTTACGGCTATTTTCTCACCCCACCCAGGTGTAAAAGGGGTACCAACCTTGTGTTGGGAGTTAACCCTGCGATAGACTGGCGTCCTATCCAGGGGGGAGTCTATGACTCTCAGTAGCTTAACGCCACAGAAACCGGGATAAGCACCGGCTTGATGAGCCTTAGGCTCGGGACAGACTTTAACTTTAACTTTTATAAGAGGAGGGGACACGGAATATAGCCTAGATGATCGTCGATATAGGTGTTCCTATAATCTGTGTGGTCGCAGGGTAGCGAGGCATCAGAGACCTCAGCTTCTTTAGGCTTCAGTACCTCAAGAATGTTCATTTCAAGAAAATCTCCTTAGTGGTACATGAAGTAAAACAATAAAAAAGGGTAAAGGTGTCCCATAACCTGTGTGGTCGTAGGGGAGCGAGACGTCAGAAACCTCCGCTTCTTTAGGGGCTAGGATGTTGAGGGCGGCGCCCATCTCCTCTCTCTCGCTGCTTTACCTTCCCTGACCCTTGGTGAACTGGGGGGGGGGGGGGGGGGGGTAGGGACTGCACTGAAGCCAAGGTGCGCATATGGTCACCCATCCAACTGGTTACCACGCTCGACGTTGCTTAACTTGACTGGGGAAAAGTGAGCGCTCTGACCACTGAGCTATCCCGCCCCCATATACAACATACTCTTCTTATCTTATTTATTTATTTATTCTTTTAAATCGAGGATAATGGTATAAGCACTCTTATGCTTTTTTACATCCAGTCCCCGTGTGCATGCAGTTTTGTAAAGTTTGTCATCTGTTCCCACCACCGGCATACAATGGCCTACACTTGCGAAAAGCGGAACAGGATTTAACGTGTGCGCAAGATGTTCTGCGTGCGTTCGCACACGGGGCCTCGGTTTATAGTCTCATCTGAAAGACTTCTGGGGGAGAGTGGAGTCAGCACTGATGTTAACTCCAGGGGAAAAATCCCCTCGAAAACGGGAATTGAACCCGGGTTGTCATATTGCCAGCGCAGTGTTCTGACCACTAGGCTATCCCGTCCCGGAGAGTATGGTGTCTATCCCCCGAAGTCGGAATGCCGCTACCTTCATGGTGGGTTAAAACCATTGACATTTATTTCATTATTACATTTTGGATAGTGTTAAAACATAATGTTAAATATCCTTTGTGTACAAACGAAGTAACAAGAAGTACATAAGATCATAGCTATATTTTTGACTGTGTTAAAATTTGATTTCGAATTTGCGTGTGCACAAATAGAACAAGAAGTATATGTATATTCAAGGGTATAGACTCTCTCTCTCTCTCTCTCTCTCTCTCTGTCTCTCTCTCTCTGTCTCTCTCTCTCTCTCTCTCTCTCTCTCTCTCTCTCTCTCTCTCTCTCTCTCTCTCTCTCTCTCTCTCTCTCTCACACACACACACACGCACACACACAAACACACACACACACACACACACACATATTTTTTTTATAGTTAGAGTATGGTTGAGTACGTATGTGTGCGTGGGTGTGCATATACTTACCTAGAAATACACACACAAAAAATGTAACAAAAGCGTGCGGAAACAGAGTATCACCATTTCTGACAGATTGACGACGAAAGGATAGCCATACACCCAGCCACTACTGATGTCCAAGCGATGGAGACATGACGGGCCATCCATCTGACCAGTGCACCAACGCTATGGGAGTTTTGTCATGTCAAAAGTTTATGACCAAGGGTCTGACCCCGATTTACATTTTTCATCCGGTGCCCCCATTTCTTCCTTCCTACCCCCCTCCCCACCCCCCATATCTTCCCTCCTCTGTTTGCGAATTCGTTAATGTATTACAAGGTATGGAAGACGCAAAAAAAACAATCGTTAAGGATCGTCCATAACCATGTCTTCCTTTGTCTTCACCTCTCCCGTAGTCTCGTGGACCGTGGGGGCACAACTGGAGATTTTGCAACCAGCTTCCTCCACTCCCCACAGTCCTCCGCCCTCCGTAGGTAGGTCGTTCCACCCAAGGCCTGTCCGCTCTCTGATGTTGTGACCATGTACAAGAGGTCAGATAAAATCACAATCTTCTGTTGTGGGTTTATTCCTTGTGTGCTTCTACAAATTACATCGCGAAAAAAACCCCCGTGTGTGTGTGTGTGTGTGTGTGTGTG
>CM060344.1:176132-183632 GCA_030674155.1 Stramonita haemastoma
CACTCATGCACGCACGCACGCACGCACGCACGCACGCATGCATGCATGCATGCATGCATGCATGAGTAACTGACAAAAAATGACATGGAAAATATGTTTTTAACAGTGCAGGATGTTTGACAGACAGAAGACTTGTGAAGCAGTCTTGAAGTTAGCCATGCTCAGGTTTAAAAAGTAAAGGTGTCCCATAACCTGTGTGGTCGGAGAGGAGCGAGGCGTCAGAGACCTCAGCTTCTCTAGGGGCCAGCATGTTCAGGGCAGCGGCGCCTATCTCCTCTCCCTCGCTGCTTTACCTTCCCTGACCCTAAAGAGGGCAGGTACCCATTGACAGCTGGGTGAACCGGGGGGACTGTACTGAAGCCAGGTCACCTATCCAACTGGTAACCACGCTCGACGTTGCTTAACATTGGCTGGGGGAAAGCGAGCGCTCTGACCACTGAGCTATCCCGCGCCCTGCTCAGGTTTATGTTGATGAAACATGACGGACCATAATCCATCTCAACATGAATGCTGACGGATTTCATAATAAAACAGACTTTTTCGTTTCCATGTTTTTTTTGTTTGTTGGTTGTTTTTATTTCTTCTTCTCATTCCTCAGCCCAGTAGGTAGATGTACTAACATGCACGAGTGAGCATGTACACGCAAGCATGCGAGGAGCTCTTGACACCTGAAGGAAGATAGATCTATGTATCACCCTGACGGCGTTTCTGGCATGTTAAGGGCTGCAGAGCAATTCATTACGGCATGTTTATGTTGCTGTTAATGGGACATGATGGTCCATTCATCTCGTCCTGAAGACTCAGGATTTCATCACACTGACTTTTCCCTGTAGGGATGCCCGGGGCCTGTCAGTATAAATAGCATCTTCACTTTCTGGGAATTCTGTGCCAGGAATTCCCATCTTTTCTATCCCTCTCTTTGTTTCTGCCTTCGTTCCTTTTCTTCCTGTCACATGCTAGTCTATTTTCTGCCGCCTTCTTGGTCCATTCTCATGCCCCCTTTTTTCCAGAAAGACTTAAAAGGTAATAATTCTCTCCCACGCGGATATGGGGTGTGCTGGGCTTGACTTGTCAGGTGCTTAATGGCAGCACAACGAATTTTTGCTCATATGACAGATAACAGTAGTTGCTGTCCGAGCATTCTACAAAGGAGAAGATGATACTTAAGCAAAAAACCCACCAAAACCAGATTCCTTAAAACAACCTCGTTCTTAGCGACCAACCATCACCCTTTCACTCATACCAGAAGAATGGAAGGAAGGTAGGTAAAGGTAAAGGTGTCCCATAGCCTAGGTGGTCGTAATGGAGCGAGGCATCAGAGACCTCAGCATCTCTAGGGGCCAGCATATTAAAGGCAGTGGCGCCCATCTCCTCTCCCTCGCTGTTTTACCTTCCCTGACCCTAAAACAGGGCAGGTACCCATTTACAGCTGGGTGAACTGGGGGGGAACTGTACTGAAGCCAAGGCGCGCAAACAGTCACCCATCTAATTGGCAACCACGCTCGAGGCTGCTTAACTTGACTGGGAGGAAAGCGAACGCTCTGACCACTGAGCTATCCCGCCCAAGGAAGGAAGAAAGGGCCCCCAAAAGAAATGACGCATAGACTAACCCCTCCCCCCACCCTCCATCCACCTCACTTTCAAAAACGGAGAGAGGAAAAAGGCAAGACGGAGAAGTTGATGGGACAGGTTTACCGGCAATCACGGTGTACTTATCTGACGTGGACACAACGTCCAGACAGTTGTGTGATCCCCGACGTGACGAGGTCACCCCAGCGCCATGTTATGATGATACAACATGGCGGCCCATCCATCGGCTGTTTTGACTGCTGGCTTGTTTGCCTGTCTGTAGGGTGTGTTAGGTGTGTAAGTGTGTGTGTGTGTGGGGGGGGGGGGGGAGGTTGTGTTGTGTGTGTGTGTATGTGTGTGTGTGTGTGTGTGTGTGTGTGTAAGAGAGAGAGAGAGAGGAGAGAGAGAGAGAGAGAGAGAGAGAGAGAGAGAGAGAGAGAGAGTATGTGTGTGTATGTGTGTAAGAGAGAGAGTGTGCGTATAGTATGTATGTATGTATGTATGTATGTATGTATGTATGTATGTATGTATGTATGTATGTATGTATGTATGTATGTAAGTATGTAAGTATGTATGTATGTATGTATGTATGTATGTATAATAATAATAATAATAATAAATGGAATTTATATAGCGCTATATCTTGCAAAAACAAATCAAAGCGCTTGCATTCAACCAATTCTTGCACATGCAGCCAACAACAATTTAGATTTTTAACAAAGTCAATGCACACACACACACACACACACACACACACACACACACACACACACACACACACACACACACACACACACACAGAGGTCAAGCACTTTGGCAGGGTGGTGGATAGTTCAGCTGTTGAGAGCAGGGGCAGAAGATGAAACAGGATAGGAAAGTCTTAGCTTTGAAACAAGTGTGTCTTGAGGCTGGATTTAAATGTGTCATAGGTAGGCTTTTTACGAAGGGAGAGAGGGAGATCGTTCCAGATCACTGGACCAGAAACAGAGAAAGCACGACGGCCGATGGTGGATTGATTGAATCTAGGTATTTGTAAGCGCAGGGTATCTGCAGCAGAGCGGAGGGAACGAGAAGGAGTGTAAGGGTAAAGACATTCACAGAGGTAGGAGGGTGCTGTTTTGTGAAGACATTTATAACAGAGAGTACTGATCTTATAGTTTACTCTCTGTGGCACAGGCAGCCAGTGGAGAGATTGCAAGAGAGGAGTAATGTGCTCAGATTTTTTCTTTCTGAGGACCAGTCGAGCTGCAGAGTTTTGTATACGTTGAAGGGAGTGGATAGATGATGCTGGTAGACCAGCCAAAAGAGAATTGCAATAGTCGAGACGTGAAAGAATCAGAGACGTGACGAGTTTAGATGTTGCATCAGTGGACAGGTACTTTCGAATTGCACTAATACGTCTTAATTGATAGTAGCATGACTGGCAGGTCTGGGTGATGAATTTTTGCATGGATAGTGTGTTGTCGATAACAACCCCTAGATACTTTACAGCAGTGGAAAGAGTGACTGAAGTATTGCCGAATTCTACTGAAGCTGTAGTAATGGAAGAAAGTTTGTGTTTGGTGCCTACCAGCATGGCTTCAGTTTTATCTGCATTTAACTGTAGCTTATTTTGTATCATCCAGTTTTGGATATCTTCAAGGCAGTAGGACATATTTATCAGGAGAGATGGTAGATTTTCAGGAGTATCACAGCTTAGAATCTGAGAGTCATCGGCATAGAAATGATAGTTGATTTGATGACGGTTTATTATATGTGACAATGGAGCAGTGTACAGAGTGAAAAGAACAGGGCCCAGAACTGATCCCTGCGGGACTCCACATTCCAGTTTGACAGGTGTGGATTGAATCTTGTTAACTGCTACTGTTTGGAATCTATCGGTAAGGTATGAATTAAACCAAGTGAGAGCTGTGCCTGTGATGCCAAACGTTTTTTGAAGACGGGAGAGAAGAATTGAATGGTCTATAGTGTCGAAAGCTGCAGATAGATCGAGAAGAGTGAGAAGGGATATTTTTCCCGTGTCAGAAGCGTGCAGAAGTGTATTTAAGGTGTGCACTAGGGTGGTACCTGTATGTATGTATGTATGTATGTATGTATGTATGTATGTATGTATGTATGTATGTATGTATGTATGTATGTATGTCTCTCTCTCTCTCTCTCTCTCTCTCTCTCTCTCTCTATATATATATATATATATATATGTGTGTGTGTGTGTGTGTGTGTGTGTGTGTGTGTGTGTGTGTGTGTGTGTGTGTGCGTGCGTGTATGTATGTGTGTCAAGTCAAATCAAGTCAAAATTTTATTTCCAGATGGTACAATGACTAAGCAACAAATTTGCTTTTTTTATCGAGTGAGTGAGTGAGTGAGTGTGTGTGTGTGTGTGTGTGTGTGTGTGTGTGTGTGTGTGTGTGTGTGTGTGTGTGTGTGTGTGTGTGTGTGTGTGTGTGTGTGTGTGTGAGTGTGTGTGTGTGTGCGCATGTGTGTGTGTGCATGTGTGTATATGTATGAGCATGCGTGTGTGTGAGTGTGTGTGTATGTTCCTGTGTGTTCCTGTGTGTATGAGAGGTGTGTGTGTGTGTTTGTGTGTGTGTTGTGTGTGTGTTTAGCTAATTGTGATACCCAGAAGTGGTCAACATCCCCAAACTTTTAAGTCCCAAACACAAAACAGTCTGTTTGGTCAGCGAGTTATTAACTCTATCTGACCCTCGAGGGACCAAACTTACCACTGTACCTGCTAACTTACCACTGTACCTGCTAACTTACCACTGTACCTGCTAACTTACCACCATACCTGCTAACTTACCGCCATACCTGCAAACTTTACCACCATACCTGCAAACTTTACCACCATACCTGCAAACTTTACCACCATACCTGCAAACTTTACCACCATACCTGCAAACTTTACCACCATATTGCAAACTCTACCACCATACCTGCAAACTTTACCACCATATCTGCAAACATACGGCTGAAGAATGTTTAGGTCTCCCCTCAAACCTAGACATCATCCATAGAGACATTTAAGCAAGAAAATGTAGAAATACTTAAATACCTCAAGAATCAGAAATTTGGGAGGTTTACATCTTAGGGTAGCGTAACATACAAAAATCAGTAAACAAAATAATATGTACACAAGAAGAGAAGATGGTGCATGTTTTGAATTTTGAAAAAAAAAGTCTATTTGCTCAACTGGCCCCCACATTTTTCCAGGAGTTCTTCAATTATAAATAAAAAGCAGAGTGTGATAGGTGACATCCCTAGTGAATGTTTCACTGATGCGAAATGACTTCACAATCTGTCCAAAAAAAAGTATTTTATGACCCATATGCATATATATGTAAATTGTTCCAGTTTTCTTTGCTAGGAAAACAACATCCTGATGAATGAATTTGTGTATTTGCCCAGTCAGAGGCATGGTAACATGGAGTCAGAGATGTAGAAGATTAAGGCTGCCATCATGCACAAAGCTCGAAAAACCCTATTCCGGAAATAACACGCGTGTTGTGTTGTGGTAAAGTGGATATTGTTGTAAAGTGGTGATTGTGGTAAAGTGGTGATTGTGGTAAAGTGGTGATTGTGGTAAAGTGGTGATTGTCGTAAAGTGGTGATTGTCGTAAAGTGGTTATTGTTTGTGTAAAGTGTTTATTGTAATAAAGTGGTGATTGTCGTAAAGCGGTGATTGTGGTAAAGTGATGATTGTCGCAAAGTGGTTATTGTTTGTGTAAAGTGGTGATTGTGGTAAAGTGGTGATTGTGGTAAAGTGGTGATTGTGGTAAAGTGGTGATTGTGGTAATGTGGTGATTCTGGTAAAGTGGTGATTGTGGTAAAGTGGTTATTGTCGTAAAGTGGTGATTGTGGTAAAGTGGTGATTGTTGTAAAATGGTGATTGTGGTAAAGTGGTGATTGTTGTAAAATGGGGATTGATGTAAAGTAAAATGGGGATTGTCGTAAAGTGGTGATTGTGGTAAAGTGGACAAGCTCAAGGGAGATAAGAACTCCTCCCTGGGTCTGGAAAATTTATGTGGTAAAAACCCCAACAACAAACCATTCACCAGGGGCACTGCCAATGTACAGACTGCAAATCGAAAGACAAACGATTCCACATCTGACAATTCATATTGTCTTGTTTTGTAAGTGTGCGAATTTTGGGTAAAACAGCAGATTTTTCCTGTGAAAGTTAGGGAGTTTGTTTTACTTCGAAGTCTTAACTGAGGTCTTAAGTATGTAACATCTTTTTTATCACCATTATTTTGAGTCTTGTTTTTACGCATTTTGATAGCTAACCATGTGCTGAGCAGTTTATTTAAGAATAATTTCCAGTTGTTTGTTTTTTTTTTTTTTGCCAGGGTTTGTGTAGTTGAACGTCTTATTTGTTCATTTTATTTTTTATTCTTTTATATCGAAGATAATGGGATAAGCACTTGTGTGCTTTTTTTTTTTTTACATCCAGTCCCTGTGTGCATATAATTTTGTAAAATTTAATGCTAGCTGTTCCCACCGGCAGACAATGGCCAACTCTTCCAAAAAGCGGAACAGGATTTAACGTTTGCGCAAGATGTTCTGTGTGCGTTCACACAGGGGGCTACCTCGGTTTATAGTCTCATCCAAAGGACTTTGGTGGAGAGTGGAGTCAGCACTGATGTTAACGCCAGGAGAAAAAATCCCCTCGACCGGGAATCGAAACCCGGGTCGTCAAATTGCGAGCGCAATGTTCTGACCACTAGGCTATCCCGTCCCCCCTTAGTTCCCGTTTTAATCCAGGCAGCCATAAGCAATCCATCTCAGGGCGCCACGCGCGTGCCCTAGAGGCTTTGGAAAAGTCGTGTGTCCATTTTTTCATGGTCTAATGAGATGCTGGCTATTCCAGTTTTAGGCAGATGGTCTGTTAAGGAAAAGCCTCCTGTCTGATGCAAAGCTACAGCAGTATGCAGGGGGGGGGGGGGGGGGGGGGATGGGGGTTAAGTCCAGTGGGAAACAAAAAAACGGAAACAAGAAAACCGGAAGGGATTAAGAACTGACACGTGTTGGAAGTGTTTAGGCAAGTGCCCGTGACTTTTTGACACTTTGCTTGTAACTACACACACTGCTTTTTTTTTTTGGTTTAAACTATACACACTGCCTTTTTCTTTCTTTTGCTTTTTACTACACAAACTGCATTCCTTTCGTTTGCTTGTAACTACACACACTGCTTTTTTAACTACACACGCTGCTTTTTTAACTACACACACTGCTTTTTTAACTACACACACTGCTTTTTTATCTACACACACTGCTTTTTTAACTACACACGCTGCTTTTTTAACTACACACACTGCTTTTTTAACTACACACACTGCTTTTTTAACTACACACACTGCTTTTTTAACTACACACACTGCTTTTTTAACTACACACGCTGCTTTTTTAACTACACACACTGCTTTTTTAACTACACACACTGCTTTTTTATCTTCACACACTGCTTTTTTAACTACACACACTGCTTTTTTATCTACACACACTGCTTTTTTAACTACACACACTGCTTTTTTAACTACACACACTGCTTTTTTAACTACACACACTGCTTTTTTTTTAACTACACACACTGCTTTTTTTAACTACACACACTGCTTTTTTTAACTACACACACTGCTTTTTTTTAACTACACACACTGCTTTTTTAACTACACACACTGCTTTTTTAACTACACACACTGCTTTTTTAACTACACACACTGCTTTTTTAACTACACACACTGCTTTTTTTTAACTACACACACTGCTTTTTTAACTACACACACTGCTTTTTTAACTACACACGCTGCTTTTTTAACTACACACGCTGCTTTTTTAACTACACACGCTGCTTTTTTAACTACACACGCTGCTTTTTTCTTACTTTTTTCTTTTGTTTTTAACTACACACACTACTTTTCTTTCTTTCTT
>CM060344.1:189605-197105 GCA_030674155.1 Stramonita haemastoma
GGATAATATGTGGTTTTGGACAATAAATGATCTGTGGTTTGGTAAAATGAACGATTTATGGTTTAGGACAAATCAAAACAAAAATTTATTGAAAGCGAAGCAAAGAAAACAAAAATGTTTACAAAAGAAAAAAAATAACAGAGAGTATGGTATTAGGTAAATCATTTATATTGCCAGTGTGGTATGAAGTAAAAATGTTGTACTGTAAAAAGAAAAAAAATCAAACAAGCGAACAAACAAGCAAACACGCACACACACACACATACACACACACATGCACACGCACGCACGCACGCACGCACACACACACATACACACACACACACACTCACTGGTTTATTCCACCAATGAAACACCTGTAATCCCCGAAGCCAAACATGGCTCTCTTAATTAATGGTGAAACGGTGACGAACGCAAAATCGCACCATTGGTGAGCCTTGAAGCTCTCTTGGAGGAAAGAAAACAGAACAAAAATTAATGTTTAGATTTTTTTGCACAAATGATGTAAGGTGGTTTTGGATTTTTGTTGTTGTTGTTGTCTTGTTTTGTGCTGTTTTGGGTTTTTGTTGTTGTTGGGTTTTTTGTTTTTGTTTTGTTTTTGTTCTTGGGGTTTTTTTTTTTTTGGGGGGGGGGGGGCGGCTAATATTCAGCACTCAGTTATATCCTCATAGGAAAACTGAACCTCAATGTGATCAACGTACTGTGCTGTGTTTCTTCTCTCGGGTCTGAACGTGAATTTTATATTCTTTTTTTTCTGACTAGCGCTCTCTCTCTCTCTCTCTCTCTCTCTCTCTCTCTCTCTCTCTCTCTCTCTCTCTCTCTCTCTCTCTCTCTCTCTCTCTCTCTCTCTCTCTCTCTCTCTCTCTCTCTCTCTTCTCTCTCTCTCTCTCTCTCTCTCTCTCTCTCTCTCTCTCTCTCTCTCCTCTCTCTCTCCTCTCTCTCTCTCTCTTCTCTCTCTCTTTCTTAGCTCTACTCTCTCTCTCTCTCTCCTTCTCTCCTTAGCTCTGTCTTAAAATCTTATGCCAAGATGGAGAAGAAACCTGATCGTTCAGTCATCATATCAGGCTTACAGTCCCCAGTTGTCTGAACACAGATAAACATGTCTTCGTGTCTGTGGTCCTGAATGCCCCGCTTTCACGACCACCCTAGCTCAGATGTCTCCACAGCTTTTATATCTCTGAACAGTCCGCTCCAGGTTTTTTTGCCCTACGGTAGCCAAGTGGGTGAGATGACGTGCTTCGTATCCTGAGAATCTTTAAGCCTTATGTCTTAAAATGGTGGTAGTGGCTGATAAGGATTGGTGTTTTTGTTTTCTTCTTCTTCTTTTTTGCCATTCTTGTTGTTGTTGTTGTTGTTGTTGTTTTCTTCTTCTTCTTCTTCTTCTTCTTCGTCTTCTTCTTCTTCTTCTTCTTCTTCTTTGCAATTTTCTTTGCATTCTTCTTTGCATTCTTCTTTGTATTCCTCTTCTTTGCATTCTTCTTCTTCTTCGCTATTATTCTTCGCAATTCTTCTTCTCCTTAGCAATTCTTCTTCTTCTTCTTCTTCTTCTTCTTCTTCTTCTTCTTTCTTCGAAATTCTTTTTCTTATTATTATTCGCAATTTTTCCTTTTTCTTCTTTGCAATTCTTCTATGCTTCTTCTTCTTCGCAATTTATTTTCTTCGCAATTCTTCTTCTTCGGAATTCTTCACAATTCTTCTTCTTCTTCTTTGTAATTCTTTTTCTTCTTTACAATTATTTTCTTCTTCGCAATTCTTCACTATTCTTCTTCTTTTCTTCTTCTTCCTCTTCTTCACGTTTAGACTTCACACATTTGTGAAATTCCAAAATTGGCAATGTATTGCTTTCCATAATTTTAGATCTAAAACTTTTAGAGTACCCATATTCACTCTAAACCCCAGGCGTTAGTTTAACAGCCTTACTATCAGAACTTAGTAGCTTATTTTAATGCGTCTACTCGTAACAGAAGTAAGCGTCCCAGCCGTAGTCCGGAGATGGCGGCATCAGGGTTTTAGTGCTTTGAATCTATCCTTTGCTTGTTTATCGTTTTATGACACCTTCTCTTTGTTTGGTTATAAAACATGCAAACTCAACTTCCTGGTTCAGCTTTGCTGCAAAATGCACTCCCAACGCTGTATTGTTTTGGCTTCCGTTATCATCCTGAATGCAGTATAAAGCAACGGAGGTTTCGCTTGTGTTTTCGACCTGTATTTAGAGTTTTAGTTTTAGAGATAATAAAGTATTTTGAAATTGAATTTGAATATAATGTGTACACACGGGAAGTTGAGTAAAACACTGACATTTCCATACACACACTGGCAATGGATTACTGTAAACATCTGGGATGCTTTATAAACATGTGTTGGTCTTCTTGTTCATCTTCTCTCCTGGGAAAAATACACATCAGCCGAAGTATTCACTGCTGAGGTTCTGTTAGTAATTGTGACTTTTAGAAAAAAATACCAGTCTTTTAGTGTAAAATCCCCAAAATATGATATGGACGAATTAATAAATTGCTCTGCTTTTTGAGATACAATTCTTCATCGAATGCTTAGACAGTAACTACTGTTGTCTGCCATATGAGCGAAAATGTGTTGCATTGCCATGCCGTTAAGCCCTTGACAAGTCAGGCCCAGAGCAACCAAAATCGGCGTGAGAGAGCGTTGGTATTAAGGGTTGGGTTTTTTTTGGTTTGTTTTATTTGTTTTTTACAGGAAAATGGACCAAGAAGGCAAAAAACCCAGATATGACACAGATGACAGGAAGAAAAGGAACAAAGAAAAAAAAGAGAAAGGGTGATAGGATGACGGCGATACCTAGCGCAGAACTTCCATAAGGCAGAGATGCTGTTTATACTGACCCCCCCCCCCCTCTCCCCGGGCATCTCTACAGGAAAACTGATAATATAAAACTATTCGTAGGAGATTATGTAGTATTCGAGGACAGTTTCAGCATAGAACTGTAAAAGCTGTCCTCAACTGCCCGCACAATTATATGCTCGCAAAAATACAGTATGCAATTTAATGAATCCCCTGCCCCTCTTCGACTTTACTGGGTTCACTCACTCACTCACTCAGTCCCATGTCCCAAAGGACGTAGGGGGGACATGAGAGAAGACGCAACAGAGATCTTTTTCCATGCTTCACGATCCTGTGTGGCTAGTAGGAGGTGTTGCAGGGGTTGGGCGGTCCAGTCTTTGATGTTGTCAACCCATGATTTCTTTTGGCGGCCTCTTCTTCTCTTGCCCTCGACTGTTCCTTGCAGGATGGTTTTTGCTAGGGTGTTGTGTCTTGTGGTGTGACCAAACCACATCAGCTTTCTCCTCTTTATGGTGGAGAGCAAAGGCTCTTGGGGGCCCACACGCTTTTTGATTTCTTCTTTCACATAGTTATTGGTCTTGTGTTCTTTGTATGATATTTTGAGGAGTCTTCTGTGGCACTTGTTCTTGAATGCTTGGATTCTCCTCTCTAACTCTGCTGTCAGAGTCCATGATTCACAGCCATATAGGAGGATAGATATTACGAGGGATTTGTAAAGGTGGTATTTGGTGCAGAAGCTGATGTTGTTGCTTCTGATGATCCTCTCGAGGCTGACTAGAGCAGATGTTGCTGTTGCAATGCGAGCTTTCACTTCATTGTTTGATGTGCCATCTTTTGTTAGGATGGAGCCTAAGTATTTGAATTGGCTCACCTCTTCTAGTATTTCTCCATTCATCTTTATTTCCGTGATGTCGTTACTCGCGCTGTTGACCATGATGTTTGATTTCTCTGTACTGACCTCCATGCCGTATGCACTCGCTCGATCTGTTAAATTGTATGTGAGGATTTGCAGTTCTTGTTTGCTGCTGCCCATGAGGTCGATGTCATCTGCAAATCTGAGGTTGCAAAGGGGTCTTCCACCAATGGAGATGGAAGTGTGGTGGTTTTGCAGTGTCTCTGTCATGATGTTTTCGAGGAAGAGGTTGAAGAGTACTGGGTTACGGAAGCACTAAAAATACCAGCATAGAACTAAAGCAGCTGGACATGCATGTACATTGTAAAATCCTTGGTGCGCGTGTGTGCTACGCACAGTGCGGTACAAATGTGACGCTCCACCACGAAATGAGTCGCTTACCACATTACCCAATTTTGCGCTAGGAGCCATTAAAGGCAGGTGGGGTCAAGTTGTCAATTTTGAGATTTTGATCGATTATTAAACTATATCCGTTATTGTACATTGTAATGAAATATCAAGGCATAATTTTTTTTTAATTCGTTTTGCTTTTAAATGTGTTTTGAAAATACCCAAGCCCTCATTCTGACAACCTGTTTCGAAAACAAACTTGCCTGTTTCTCATTTTGTCAAATCCTGCAGTATACAATTTCGATTTGTAATAACTTTGCACACAATTGTCCGATTTTGAATCTGTTTTTTGTATTGAATAGCCTTTTTTTTATTTTTTTTATTTTTTATTGCAGATTAATAACTTGTCAGTAACTAAAAATTGACCTCTGGTGCAATGCGACTCCTGATGTGGTGGAGCGTCACAATTGAGTATCATCCCTCATGCGGATGCCGTGGGCCTGTCAGTATAAATAGAATCCCCACCTTCTAGAAACCCTGTCCTAAGACTTCCCTCTTTTCTATCCCTCTCTTTGCTTCTGCCTCTTTCTTTTCCTTCCTGTCACCCCTCCTGCTGGTCTATTTTCTGCCTTCTTGGTCTATTCTCCTACCTAATTTTTTTTTTCCAAAAAAGACTTTAAAAAAGATAACAATTCTTTTCCACACCAAAGTTCGATGTGTGGGGCCTGACCTGCAAGGCGATTAACGGCAGTGCAACGCATTTCCACTCATAATTACGACACACGAGAGTAGTTGCTGTCTGAGTGTTGAACGTTGAAGTATCGTGTTGGTGTTAATGTGTTGATTTTGAGCACATGTTGTAACACACCTTATAGACCGCAAAGATACAGTCTTTCGGATGAGACGATAAACCGAGGTCCCGTGTGTGTGTTACACATCATTATTTAGCACACGTAAAAGAACCCACGGCAACAAGGAGGTTGTTTCTGGCAAAATTCTGTAAAAAAAAAAAGCCACTCTGGTACAGTTGCAGACAGGAAAAAGAAAAAAAATAATGGGTAGGCGCTCCTTTTGTGGCGACGCGCTCTCCCCGGAGAGGACAGCCCGAATTTCACGCTGAGAAATCTGCTGTGACATAAAGTGGTATAATTAAGATAAAAAAAAAAATTAAAATGTTAATTTGTCGATTTTGAGCACATATTGCAATACACCGCATAATTATTATTATGTGATGTTTAGAATGTTGTGAAAGCTTCTTAGACAACAGAAAGGGAAAAAGCAAAATAAAGGAAAAAGATATAAAAAAAAACCCAACCCAACCTAAAACTTAAGTCTCAGTTGTGCCTATGAATAAAGAGTGTGCTGATGTGTTGCATACATCACACACTGCTTCATTCCCGCTGGGTAGGGGGGGGGGGGGGGGGAGTCAGGGGGGCAGGGGGGTGGGGGGGATCTGGAATAGTTTTGTTACGGGGATCAGGTGACCGTCTTCTTTAATTCCCCCCGCCATTGCTTTCTTAATTCGTCTTCAGCTTATGTGGAACTTTCTTCACCACGTGTATCCTGTTGCTTTGGTTTTTATTTTATTGTCGACAGCTGACGTCCCGTTTCCTTGCTATTATAAAAGCTACTGTGGTGCCCTTTTCTTACAGCTAGAGGAAGTAGTCTTTCTCTGTGTTGCTGAATAACAAATACGTAGTATATTAGAAGCGTACTTTTAATCTTTCGTTTCGATTTTAAGGATGAAAGCCTATATGGAAAACGAACCCGATAACACTGAAGTGAACATCTCTCTGTTTGTCTGTCTGTCTGTCTGTCTGTCTGTCTGTCTGTCTGTCTGTCTGTCTGTCTCTATCTTTGTCTCTGTCTTTGTCTCTGTCTGTCTGTCTGTCTGTCTGTCTGTCTGTCTGTCTGTCTGTCTGTCTCTGTCTCTCTCTCTCTCTCTCTCTCTCTCTCTCTCTCTCTCTCTCTCTCTCTCTCTCTCTCTCTCTCTTTTGTTTTCTTTCTTTGGATTTTGGATTTGTTTTCAATTTTTTGTGTTTTTTTTGTGTGAAATGTTTGGGGTTTATTGTATTTGCTTTTGAGGTTATTTGTTTGGAAGGTTTTTTTTTTTTTTTTTTTGGGGGGGGGGGGGGGGTAGGTCTGACTTGCTTTGGTTTCTTTTGTTGTTGTTTTATTTACTTTGGTTTCTTTGTTTTTGTTGGTTTTTGTTTGTTTGTTTTTTCCTTGTGAGTATGTGGGTATTGGCTTATTTCATTACCAAAATGTGTCTATTTCTAACATCATTTTCATGAAGTATCTCTAAGGGTAGGGACTGGATCTAAAAAAAAACACAAAGATGCTTATTCATTATCCTCAAAATAGTAAAATTTGATCTGGTTAAAATTAATTAATAGCTTGATTTGTGCTTGTTCTTTGTCTCTGTCTTTGTCTGTCTGTCTGTCTCTGTCTCTCTTTCTCTCTCATTGCAATACACCGCATATTATGTGATGTTTAGGATGTTGTGAGACCTTGTGAGAGACAGACAGACAGACAGACATTACAGAGACAGACAGGCAGACAGACAGTTACAGAGACAGACAGAGAGAGGGGGTGAGGGAGAGAGTGAGAGAGACAGAGACAGAGAGACAGAGAGAGAGAGGGGTGGGTGGGACTTTGTTACGGCGCAGTATATTCAAAAGCAGATACTATTTAATACAATTCTCAAGACACCAGCACCATCATTACTCTTTTGTGATTATAACGGAACAAATGAAAACCATACTATGGTTAGGATAAATATCTTTATCATATAAAGTGGTAGAATTATGGAAAACATTCATAAAAAAACAGTTTCAATTACACAACCATAACGAAATAACAAATGCTTGCTTTGTATTTTTAGGCGAAAAAATTCGTAAACCATTCATTGAAAAGTAGCGTATTGTGGCTCAACCTTATGTATCGTATTTAGTTTTGGTATGAATGTGATATTGTATAAAAAAAAAATGAAGATAAGAGAAAAAGTTATACTGACATAAAAAAAAGCAAAAGAAAAGATACTTTATAGCCTTCTCTGGTGCCTGCCTGCGGGACAAGTAATGTGTAATGTACACTGGAATGCAAAACAGTCATTGGAGATGATACTAGGTCACATCAACGCAAAGGCATTAAGATACTCTTCCCACAAGAATACTACTTTTTCAGGACATCATGAAATCATCCCTAGAAAATTCTATCGTTCTGGGACGGACGAGACTCGTTTTTCTTAGCCCTACCCACAACAGAATAGCTCAGGGGTCAGAGCGCTCGCTCCCCCCAGTCGTTAAACAGCGTTGAGCGTGGATACCAGTTGGATGGGTGACCGTTTGTGTGCCTTGGCTTCAGTACAGTCCCCCCCCCCCTCCAAGTTCACCAAGCTGTAAATGGATACCTACCTTCTTTAGGGTCAGGGAACGTAA
>CM060344.1:214605-219605 GCA_030674155.1 Stramonita haemastoma
AGAGGGAGAGAGAGAGGGAGAGAGAGAGAGGGAGAGAGAGAGAGAAACAGAGAGAAACAGAGAAACAGAGAGAAGGGGAGAGAGAGAGAGAGAGAGAGAGAGAGAGAGAGAGAGAGAGAGAGAGAGAGAGAGAGAGGACAGACAGACAGAGACAGAGACAGAGACAGAAACAGAGAGGGGGAGAGAGAGGGGGAGAGAGAGAGGGGGAGAGAGAGAGAGGAGAGAGAGAGAGAGAGAGAGAGAGAGAGAGAGAGAGAGAGAGAGAGAGACAGAGAGAGAGAGACAGAGAGAGAGAGAGAGAGAGAGAGAGAGAGAGAGAGAGAGAGAGAGAGAGAGAGAGAGAGAGAGACAGACAGACAGACAGACAGACAGACAGACAGACAGACAGACAGACACAGACAGACAGACAGACAGACAGACAGACAGAGACAAAGACGTCTAGACAGAGAGAGAAACAGAGACAGAGAAACAGAGAGAAAGAGGAAGGGGTGAAGTCGGAACCAACGCTACTCCCAGGAGACAGATCCCCTCAGACAGAGACCTCAGCAGTGACCCGTGCCTGTAGTCTCTGACAAGAGCAAGGCTAGCTGTGATCTGACGCCAAGGTCGTTCTTTCTTTCTGCCACCCAGAGACCTTGAAGAGAGGGCACGCAGGGTCGCACGTGCAGGAGAGACGGCAGAACAAAGCCCCCCGTGTTTCCCAAGAGGGAAGGGGTACCTCACAGGCAGAAAGACTACCTAGCCCACCATGCCTCTCCATGAAATCATTGCAAATTCGTTGAATAAGGGTGGCCTTCCTCTGGGATTTTGTGAAGGTCTCTGTCAAATGTGAGTCAAAACTAGCGGTGTCATAGAAAAAAAACCCTGGTTATTAGACACTTCCAGTGACGTCACTGATAAAACCCTTTCTTTTCCCATTGGCTTTACACCCTCAGATGTGTCTGGGAAAAGTAATGGGATGTCCTTTCCAGCTCCTCTCCTGGGCTGTATCTAGCTTGGTTTGTAGAGCTATATCTCTCGGCCACACCATCTTCCTCAGGTCGCTGCAGTCCATAGCGTGCATCTCTAAAGGATGTGCTCTCCTGTCTGGTTTTCTTTACCACAGGCACACAGGGGAGAAAGAACGAGTCTGCTTGATGGACATAATATGTCATTGTGACATGCCCCTACTATTTAAGTTTACGCTTTTTTACGATTGATAGAAGATTTCCATAGGGACCAATGGTTTGCTGGATTCTGTTGTGCACTTCTTCGTTGCTTATGTGGTCTCTGTAGGAGATGCCAAGGAATCATCCGGAAGCATCTCATCTCTACCGCCTGTGTACTCTTCTCTTTAAATCAGCAGTCAGGGTCCACGATTCACAGACATACAGGACTATGACATCTGACGCTGTAAAGCCAATGGGAGAAGATGGGATTTTATCAGTAAAGTCACTGGAAGTGTCTAATGACCAGTGTTTTGCTATGACACCGCTATTTCAGACTCGAATTTGACAGAAATCTTCACAAAATCCCCGAGGAATGCCATGTCACCATATGACATTATGTCACCATATTATTATGATTATTTAGTCTGTTTTGCCTGATGCAGAGTCCTAGCATGGAGACCTGTTCTTCTCCTCTGAGATGATGGTAGTCGTCCTTTTCTACTCTAGGTGGATTTGATGATTGTTTTCCTTTCTTAGAAGGTGAGGCTGCTTTTGCACTGTTCTTTCTGTGCCCCTTGTTTTGCAAGTTCATCAGCCTGTTCGTTGCCAGGTATGCCAGAGTGGGCAGGGATCCATTGCATGCAGCGTTACATGTTTGTTTTTTTTGTGTAAGGAGCTGTAGTTCCTGCTGGAATTCTGTTTCTTTATTTAACAAAATGTCCTGAGCTAAATGACAGAAGCATACCAGTCATGGTAGTGTTGCATTATTTAGACCAGATACCAGTAGTCTCTGACTTAGCCACGGTACACTTTAAAACTCAGTGTTTAATAGACTAACAGCTGTCAGTTATGGACAAAGTTGAGTCAAATCATGTCAATTGAAATCGATTCAGTTCTAGTCAAGTCAAGTTAAGTCAAATCAATATCTTATCTCAGGATGCGTAGTGTTTAGATGAAACAAACTCTCGACTGTATTGGGTCTTATTTCTCTCTTTTCCCTGTCGTCTAGTATCGGTGATTTTTTCTTACATTTACTGTGTCGGGGTTATCAAGACATCGAAACATTGCAATAAACGAACGTTCTGAGGAAATTGCTTCAATGTGTAATCAGCTGTTTCTACTTGCCTGATAAATGTTTGAGCTGCTTCTTATTCAGTCTTCTTCTTCTTCTTCTTCTTCTTCTTCTTCTTCTTCTTCTTCTTCTTCTTCTTCTTCTTCTTTCAAACCAACTAACCCACCGACAAAAAGAAACAAGCCCCAATCAAAAAAGTTTTACACTAAACAAAATCCAAAATGAAACAAAAGTACAGAGAAAAGTCCCGTCCCTTAACAAACAACAGCAAACACGCTAAAACAACAACAACAACAACAACCCCCATAAAATTTAATACCCAAACCATAAACACAGAGGAAGAAAATAAACAGGAAAAGAAATATAGGATAGAAGAAAGAAAGAAGGAAAAAAAAAAGAAAGAAAGAAAGAAAGAAAGAAAGAAAGAATGAAAGAAAAGAAACAAAAGAAAGGAAGAGAGAAAGATATACAGAAAAAAAAGATAGAGAGAAAGAAAGAAAGAAAGAAGGAAAGAAAGAAATAAAGAAAGAAAGAGAAGAAAAGAAACAAAGAAAGACAGAGAGAACGAAAGAAAGAAAGAAAGAAAGAAAGAGAGAAGGAAAGCAAGAAAGAAAAGAAAAGAAAGAAAACAAGAAAGAAGAAAATAAACTGCACAAGAAAAGAAAAAAGATTGAAGACATAAAGAAAACAGAGAACAAAAAAAGAAAAGAAAAGAAAAGAAAGAAAACCAACAGACAAACAAATCAATCTAAACTAAAAGAAAAGAAGAAAGGAAAACAAAGAAAGCTAACAAACAAACAAATCATTCTAAACCAAAAGAAAAATATCAACTCCAAAAGCTCTAACTTAAAAAAAAAACAACTTACAAAGTAAACCAAAAAAAGGAGTAAAAATAAAAGAAAGAAAATAAATAGAAATAAAGAAAGAAACAAAACAAAAGTATGTAGTATACGGGAAAAAAATGACAAGATAACAAACAAACAAACAAACAAACAAACAAACAAAGCAATCAAACTAAATGGAAAGTGTTGACAATGGCTTCGCAGCGAGCTTGTCTAAACCAACCTCTATCGATTCAAATTCAAATACTTCATTATCTCAAACAGAGAATTTCATCTAGGTTAGAAGCAAAGGACAACACATGTAAGGATAAAAGAAGGAATCACCTACATGTCACCAGAGAGAGCTTGCAGCACGATACAAGATCAACACATTATGCCCTCTGCGCAAACAGAACATATCTGACATACTCCTACACTTGCTTCTACAACATAATAATTACGCAAGTGCTCCGCGCAACAACACTCGATACACAAGACGCGTTAAAGAGCAAGTGTGCACACGCGCAGGCACATACAAGCAGTGCATGCACGCACGCTCACGCGCGAGCACATACATACTAACACACACACACACACACACACACACACACACACACACACACACACACACACACACACACACACACACACACACACACACACACACACACACACACACACCACATTTAAGTTCAGAATAACTGAAAGTGACTGTGTAAAAAAAAGACATTTACTTTAAAATCTAGAACCATTTTGATCACAAGTAATTTTTTCCATAAAAGTCAGCACATTAAAAAAAACCCACCTATAAAAACCCCCAAAATGTTCTCATTAGCAACTTTATCATCATCATCAACAAAACCATTGTCATCATCAATCAACCTCCTTTTCCTACTTCACCGTTTACAAAGAGAAAAAAAACCTTGACCCAAAGAGTCACAGAGGACTACCTGGTTTTCTTTTGGCAGTGTGACCTAGGCAACATGGAACTGATGGAGCCAATCACTCTTCAGACAGAAAAATGCATGCTGGGCATGTTTTTAATATTTATTCATTCACTCATAACTGACCTACTCATTCTTATTTCTTTAACAAGAAAAGTGAATTCGCTTGGTTTTTATTTTATTTTTTTAAAAACCCAAAACGTTCTGCACTACATGCGTTAGCACACAGAACATCGTTTCATGCAGTACATCTTGTGCACACGTTAAATCCTGTTCCGCTTTTCATAAGAATAGGCCATTGTGTCCCGGTGGGAACAGATGACAAGATTAAAAAATCTGCATACACACGGGGACTGGATGTAAAAAAGCACATGAGTGCATATTCCATTATCTTCAATATAAATAAATACATGATTTCATCAGAAAGATACACAGTGGAGTCGAGTCAATACTAGCTTAAACATGAGAGAGAGAGGAGAGAGAGAGAGAGAGAGAGAGAGAGAGAGAGAGAGAGAGAGAGAGAGAGAGAAGAGAGAGAGAGAGAGAGAGAGAGAGAGAGACAGAGAGAGACAGACAGACAGACAGACAGACAGACAGACAGACAGACAGAGACAGAGAGAGAGAGAGACAAAGAGACAGAGAGACAGAGAGAGACAGAGACAGACAGAGACAGACAGAGACAGAGACAGAGACAGAGACAGAGATAGAGAGAGAAGCCCCTGAACAGACACACCTTGCCGAGCCTCAAACCCCCTACCCTTACATACTGACAAGACCACAAATATGATGGTTCAAACCACTCGACTTTTCCGCTCCCTTCGTACTTGCATGAAAGAAAGAAAAAAAAGATAATGGATGATATGCATCTATTCAGAAAGTCCTCAATCATGGTCAGTTTGTGTGTCTGGATTCTTCAAACAGTTAGTTGTTTTACATTCTGTGTGTAGGGGTCGGAGGGGGGGGGGGGGGGGGGATGGGGGTGCAGTTGACATTTATGGATTTTCTTCCCTAAAGT
>CM060344.1:222105-224605 GCA_030674155.1 Stramonita haemastoma
TAAAGTGTTCCTACATATCTTGAGGTCTTTGAGAAGATAATGATATTTTGTTTTAAGTGGTGTGGGTTTGATTAAAAAAAAATGTTTTCATTCAATGTCTGCAGATAGTTTTTTTATGCCAAAGGTTCTTCTCTCTGTCTCTCTGTCTCTGTCTCTGTCTGTCTGTCTCTCTTTATTTTTTATTTTATTCTTTCATATCGAGGATAATGGGATAAGCACTGATCCTTCTTTTTGTTCCTCGTCCAACGCTCGGACAGCAACTACTGTTGCCACACTATTCAATTCACATTCTTTTCAATAGTTTACTCCCATTAACTCTTTTGAGCTTCAGAGGAAAGAAAAACATACATATCAGTAAGTGAATAAAGGACGGGTATAAAGAGGAAGTGTGTGTGTATATGTGTGAGATTATATTTTTAGGCAATATTTTGTGATTTTGTAAGATAATAGATGGTCTTTATTGTATTGATGTGTTCAAAGTTTGTTGTGTATAATGTATTCTCAAATGCAATTTCTGTTTGATTTTAATTAGGCATATACACCTTTTAGTTGCTTTTATTGTTTTGTTTCATTGAATTGCTTGTTTGCTTATATTTTTGCACAATCAGTATGTTTGTTTATGTATTTTATATAATTTTTGGATACCACTTTTCAGGTGATTACTTTTTCATGTTTATTTATTTATTTTATTATTCTTTTATATCGAAGGTAATGGAACAAGCACTCATGTGAGTTTTACGTCTAGTCCCCGTGTGTATGCAGTTTTTGTAAACCTTGTCATCTGTTCCGACCGGCACACAATGGCCTACTCTTACGAAAAGCGGAACAGGATTTAATGTGTGCGCGAGATGTTTTTAGTCTCATCCGAAGGAAATTGAGAGGAGAGTGGAGTCAGCACTAAAGTTAACTCCAGGGGAAAAGTTCCCTCGAACAAGAATCGAACCTGGGTCGACAAATTGCCAGCGCAATGTTCTGACCACAAGGTTATCCCGTCCCCCCATTGTTTACAGTTGTTGTATATATTTCTATACACTTAAAAAACGATGAAGGTTTGATGAAGTTCACTTTCTCCATTTGTTTTACAACATAATTATAATCCGACATCTTTATGCTTTTTTTTTTTTTTGCAGATCTGTATGCATCTGAGTTGGTTGG
Source organism: Stramonita haemastoma (assembly GCA_030674155.1). Taxonomy (NCBI): domain Eukaryota; kingdom Metazoa; phylum Mollusca; class Gastropoda; order Neogastropoda; family Muricidae; genus Stramonita; species Stramonita haemastoma. Next base: position 223,261 of record CM060344.1, read on the forward strand.
TGTACAATTCTGCAGACGATTTTTTTAAAGGCTTGAAATATTCGTTGTATGTACGGATCCTTCTTTTTGTTCCTCGTCGAACACTCAGACAGCAACTACTGTTGCCACACTATTCAATTCACACTATTCCTAATAGTTTATTCCCTTTAACTCTTTTGAGCTTTAGAGAAACAAAAATCATACATATCAATAAGTGAATGAATGACGGGTATAAAGAGGAAGAGCAAAACAGCAGTACATTAACGACAATGGTAATGATAATGATGATGTCCTATTATCAGCGAAAATGCGTTGCGTTTGAATATTTTTGCTACATCTCTAAGGGCATTTTTAAAATTTTGGCAGTATAGTTGTTTTAGTCTTTGTTTTCGTATAGGCGTATCTGAATTTATTCACGTATATTTCATACACTGTTAGACTTTTAACGAGTGTTTTATTTCTTCTTTTTTTTCTATTCTTTTATATCGAGGATAGTGGAATAAGAACTTATGTACTTTAAAAAAATTTTTTTTTTACATCAGTTCCCGGAGGTATGCGGTTTTGCAAGTTTTGCCATCCGTTTCCACCTGCACACAATGGCCTACTCTTTCGAAAAGCGGAGCAAGTTTTAACATGTGGGCAAGATGTTCTGCGTGCGTTTGCATACGGGGCATCGGTTTATAGTCTCACCAGAAGGTTGTTGTTATTGATGATGATGATGATGATGATGATGATGATGATGATGATGATGATGATGATGATGATGATGATGATGCATGTGTGTGTGTATGCGCGCGTGCATGTGTTTTTGATTGTGTGAGTGAATTTATTTCCGTACACTTTAAAATGTTCTTTATAGGCATAAAGTATGCGTTTTTGATCATATGTGTGTGCACTTTGATTCATCGGTGTACGTTCTTGTATGCATACGTTCAGGTGATCCATGATTTCCCATGCAAGCACTGGCTGGTCTGTCACAAGCAAGGAAATAACCCGGTACGAATTTGACCGATCGTTTTGGAGCCTGTTTTGTTCAGGCAAGAGCAGGCTACTTTCGTTTTCCATCAGTTATCTGGATAAACAGATACACACAGTCACCCAAGCTGTCACACAAACAAACAGATTCAAGCATATCTTACGTACAGATGTTAAAGAAACAAGCTGCGAAAAAGCGTTTAATAAGACTAAAGACACGCACACACACACACACACACACACACACACACACACACACACACACACACACACACACACACACACACACACACACACACACACACACACACGCACACACATACATACACACACACAACTGCATAAACGCACACGCGCGCGCGTGCACTCACACACACATGCACGGACACAC
>CM060344.1:229605-242105 GCA_030674155.1 Stramonita haemastoma
TGAACATTCCCCAGCTTAACACCTTGAGAATCGCCCAGAAAATGCAGTCTATCTCACCACACCTCGAAATCCCCTAGAGACCGTAAGCACACACTGGCGGAGACATTGCACGTGTGGTTGTTTTCTGCTTATATGTCATAATAGGCACTCACACATCGATTTCAGACAATTTTAATTTCTATTTGTTCATATTTTATTTCCTTATGTGTATGTATGTATGTATGTATGTATGTATGTATGTATGTATGTATGTATGTATGTATGTATGTATGTATGTATGTATGTATGTATGTATGTATGTATGTATGTATGTATGTATGTGTGTGTGTGTGTGTATGCATGCATGCATGCATGCATGCATGCATGCATGCATGTATGTATGTATGTATGTATGTATGTATGTATGTATGTATGTATGTATGTATGTATGCATGTATGCATGTATGCATGTATGCATGTATGCATGTATGCATACATGCATGCATGCATGTATGCATGCATGTACTATTATTTATTTAGTTATTTATTCTTTTTTTTAGGGTAATGGACTAAGCACGCATAAGCTTCTTTACAACCAGTCCCTGTGTTCATGCGATTTTGTAAATGTTGCCATCCGTTCTGAGCAGCACCAATGGCCTACTCTGCCAAAAGGCAAAACGGGTTCTAAAGTATGCACAAGGTGTTTTGCATGCGCTCACTCACGGGGCCCCAATTTACAGCCTCATCCGAAGGAGACTAGGGGTTGCTAAGCTAAGAACTTGTCATGCATAAAGCAACTTCACAGTCAATGCTTCAAATCAAAGCTACAGTTTCATGTAGGCCAAATGTATGTCTTGCATCAGTGACTGGCCAAGCTGAAGGATCAATAATAATTCCTGGCTAAGATCCCCCCTCCATGAGAAAGGGCTCGAACCGATGGTCCTCATTTTTCAAGCCTGACACAGAACCCACCTAGCCATTGATTCTGTCATTCTCCTTCCACTTTCACCCTGGAAGAAACAATTTCTTTACGGTGCCCGAGACCTTGATTTACTCGCCAGACTGAGCGGCATCCTATTTGTTACCGTCTGATGAGCCTAGCAGTAGGAAAATAGTGTTGTCACTTTTAATCCGCTTACTTTTAGATAGGTGGCGGGGCGGGATAGCTCAGTGGTCAGAGCGCTCCCTTTCCCTAAGTCAAAGTTAAGCAGCGTCGAGCGTGGTTACCAGTTGGATGGGTGACCGTTTTGCACGGCCTTGGTTTCAGTACAGTCCCCCCCCCCCCAGTTCAACCAGTTGTAAATGGGTACCTGCCCTCTTTAGGGTCAGGGAAGGTAATATGGCGAGGGACAGATGGGCGCTGCCCTCAATATGCTAGCCCCTAGCGAAGCTGAGGTCTCTGATGCCTTGCTCCCCTACGGCAACATAGGTTATGGGACACCTTACTTTTGGATAAGGTCAGGAATTTTCATTGACACTGTCGGCGGTAGGAGCTCCAAGCAATTCCACAGAATGCCACCAGGGTTCGCCATCTCTCTCTGTCTCTGCTGAGTTCTACGATCTCCTGTAGGCTTCCCAGACAACTGATCTCAGTGATGTTTGGCAATGTAGGATGTTGGTGGTCTGTCTTTTTTTAATTTTACCCTCAGCCTGACCTTGGAGAACTGTCATCATAAGACTTGTGTATGTTTTTCTTTGGCATAATGCAATACGGAATAATTATGGCATTCGGTTTTTTAAATATCCTGTTATTAAAGATGACAAAACTTCGATAAGAGGAAATTTAAAGAGCCGATGGCATTGTGTAGTTTAGTGTAGTGTAGTGTAGTGTAATGTAGTGTTGTGTAGTGTAGTGTAGCGTAGTGCAGCGTAGCGTAGTGTAGTGTAGTGTAGTGTAGTGTAGTGTAGTGTAGTGTAGTGTAGTGTAGTGTAGTGTAGTGTAGTGTAATGTAGAGTGTAGTGTAGTGTAGTGCAGCGTAGCGTAGTGTAGTGTAGTGTAGTGTAGTGTAGTGTAGTGTAGTGTAGTGTAGTGTAGTGTAGTGTAGTGTAGTGTAGTGTAGTGTAGTGTAGTGTAGTGTAGGGTAGGATAGGGTAGAATAGGATAGGGTAGAGTAGAGTAGGGTCGGGTCGGGTAGTGTAGTGTAGTGTAGTGTAGTGTAGTGTAGTGTAGTGTAGTGTAGTGTAGTGTAGCGTAGTGTAGTGTATGTAGTGTATGTAGTGCAGTGTAGTGTAGTGAAGTTTGGTGTGTGTAGTGTAGTGTAGTGTAGTGTAGTGTAGTGTAGTGTAGTGTAGTGTAGTGTAGTGTAGTGTAGTGTAGTGTAGTGCAGGGCAGTGCAGGGCAATGCAGTGTCGTGTCGTGTAGTGTAGTATAGTGTAATGCAGTGCATTACAGTGGAGTGCAAAATCTCACCATTAGGCAACCTAGAACCTCTACCAAAGAAAAAAAAAATAAGAAAAGAAAAAATAACCCAACAACACCCACTTCACAAATACCACACCAAGAGAAGAATGGGCTCCCGAAGATTCAAACTCACCCGCACCACACTACCTGAAAAATACAGACCAGTGCCCCCAAGGACTCCTCTAGAAGTTCGTGAAGTAAGGTCACTGTGACATCTACATTCTTCCTCCTGATAAATTTCATAGCCAAACACACACACACACACACACAAAAATTCCAGAACACGTGACCTTGACAATCTGGATGGAAAAATATTGAACCTTTCTGGTCCTATTATAGCTGAAACACTGACATATCTATATAACTTGTGTATAGATAAAAGCAACATTCCTCTCATATTTAAAAAGGCAAAAGTCATACCAGTCCACAAATCTGGAGATTCTTCTTGTCCTTCAAATTACAGACCAATTTCAATCCTATCGGTCTTATCCAAACCCATTGAAAAACATATCCAAAAATCTTTATATTCCTACTTTGTTAACAACAACCTAATAAATGAAGATCAGTCAGGCTTTCGCAAAAACTATTCTTGTCACACAGCTCTAACTCAACTAACAGACAGTCTCTTACACAACATAAATGAAAATAACTATACAGGCCTAATTTTTGTTGACTTTGAAAAAGCATTTGATGTAATTAATCACTCCCTGCTAGTGCGTAAACTTCACCTATACAAACTAACACCTGAAATAATCAATCTTTTAAAAAGTTTTTTGTTAGATAGACAGCAGTTGGTAACTGCAAATAATCAAACATCAGAATTAGTATCTATTAGATATGGAGTACCACAAGGATCAATATTGGGTCCTCTTTTGTTCTCAATATATGTAAATGACTTACCCTTATTTCTAGATTGTAGCTGTGAAATGTTTGCTGATGACACATCCCTCTATTGTAGTGATACTGACCCCCACAGACTAACACTCAAACTTCAAAACAATATCAACAAATTGATTACTTGGACTCAATTAAACCATATGTCCTTAAATGCTCAAAAAACTAAAAGTATGTACGTACTAGCACGACAAAAGAGGCAAAAAATGAAAAGTAAATTTCAACCTCTGTTGATAGATCAAAAAATCATTGAAGAAGTTGACTCACACAAAATTCTGGGTGTAATTATCGACAATAATCTTACTTGGACTGACCATGTGATGGCACAAGGAAAACGTCTTACAAACAAGGTACGTCAGCTATCAAAAATAAAACACTTTCTAGATAGTCATTCACGCAAACTCTTTTTTTGTGGACACATCTTGCCTATAGTTGACTATGCCTCATCTCTTTGGGACAACTGCAGTGAAACTAATTTGAAATTCATCCATCGATTATATAAAAGAGCGCTAAAACTTGTCCTATTAAAATCAAGCTCCCTAACCATCAATGATTATAAGCTAACAAATATTCTTACATTTCAAAACAGGCTTTATCTCAATAAAGCTCTATTTGTACAAAAAGTTGTCAATGGAAATGCCCCTCCCAAGATCACCAATAGATTCAAAATTAATGAGCACAGGCATAACCATCTACTAACATTTCCCAGACCCAGAAACAATCTTTACAAAACAAGCTTCCTATATTCAGGTAGTGATTTATGGAACAAGCTCCCAAAACATTTAAAATGTATCAAAAATAAAAATCAGTTCAAAAATCAGTTGAAAAATCACTTAATGCGCTTATGCAAAAATGTTTAAGAACTACACATCAATCCAATCAACCATACTTAGAACAGACTAAAGATATTGATACTCTCTGCTAACCCGAAAAATCTTTCACGTGTGGCTCACTGTGACTGAAAAAGCTACACTTTGCTTGCTATATATGTATGTGGAAGGGGGAAAAGGTGGAGAAAGGGTTGTTGTTTTTTTTTTTTTTTTTTTAAATATATAATTTAATTTTGAACAGGATAGGGAATAAGTGATGTATGTAAACACGTGTATATTCTGCAAATTCACAAGGAGAAAACCAAACCACTGATTTGACGACTAGATTGGATTTTTTTTTTTTTTTTTTTTTTTTTTTTCACTTACCCAGTTTAATAGTTTCAGGATAAATATTTAATTTTAATTTTATTTTATTAATTATACTAATGAGACTATTAGCACTATTATATTTATATTATTTTGATAAGTGGAAAGGCCTTACTTTTTTGTTCTGGTTGTTGTTGTGTATGTTTTTTGTTGTGTTTTGTTTGTTTTTTGTTTGTTTGTTTGAATGTTTGTTTGTTTGTTTTTGTTCATATGTGTAGGGTTTTTTATTTATGAAATATAATCATAAATCATTATTATAATTCTTCTGGTTGCTGTTTGTGTTTTCCCCCTTCCTCTTGATACCCCCTCCCCACCCGTTCCCACCCCCCTCCAAATTTTTTTCTTTTTTGAGTGTGTGGGTTTTTTTTGTGTGTGTTTTTTGGGGGGGTTGTGTTTGTTTGTTTGCTTGTTTTTTGTTTGTTTTTTGCTTTAGTTTTGTTTTGCTTGGTGTTTTTTTCGTTCATTATGTTTGTTTGGTTCTCTGTTGCTTTGGTTTGTTTATTAGTTTTTTGGTTAGTTTGAATGTTTGTTAGTGTATATGTTATTTCCTCTCAGTGGAGATTGGTATTATCATATGTATTGTTGCGTTTGTTTTTCGGGGTTTTATTTTTGTTTGTTTGTTTGTTTGTTTTGTTTTGTTTTGTTTTTTCTTTTCTTCCTCATAACATAAGTATGAATTGAAGTGTGGAGATAATGTAATCTGACATAAGTTGCTTATTGACATTTCATGGATTTTTTTATTATTATTATTATTTTTTTATTTTTTATTTTTATTTTTAAGTCTTAAATAATGGTTGGTGACATTGTATTGATATAAGCTGTTGACACCATATGATTTTGAAAAAAAAAAAAATTTTTAATGTGTGCATGCCCATATGTTTGTTATGTTATTCCACTCAGTGGTGATGGCTATTATCATATGGTATTGTTGCTTTAGTTGTTTTTTCTTTTCTTTCCTTCTAATATATAGTCCGTGTGGATTGGTTTTTTGATGTTTTGGTCTGATTGTTTTTTTTGTTTTGTTTTTTTTTTTAAGTCTTAAATAATGGTTGGTGACATTGTATTGATATAAGCTGTTTGACACCATATGATTAAAATTTTTTTTTTTTTTTTTTTTTTTTTTTTTTTTTTTAAAATGTGTGCATGCCCATATGTTTGTTATGTTATTCCACTCAGTGGTGATGGGTATTATCATATGGTATTGATGCTTTAGTTGTTTTTTCTTTTCTTCCTTCTAATATATAATCCGTGTGGATTGGTTTTTTGATGTTTTGGTTTGATTGTTTGTTTTTTGGTGTGTTTTTATGTGTTTTTTGTTTGTTTGTTTGTTTTGTTTTTCTTTTGTTTGATTGTATGTTTGTTAGCGTATATGTTATTTCCTCTCAGTGATGATGGGTATTATCATAAGGTATCGTTGTGTTTGTTGTTTTTTCCTTATCTTCTTTTAAAAATATAAAGTATGAATTGAAGTATAGAGATATTGTAATTTGACATAAATTGCTTATAGATTTTTTATTATTTTACTTATTTATTTTGAAATTTTGTTGTTGTTGTTGTTGTATTTATTCATTTTTTTAAAAAATTGTTTTATTATTATTATTATTATTATTATTATTATTATTATTATTATTATTATTATTAAGTCTTAATGTTTTTTGGTTACATTGTAATTGATATAAGCTGTTGTGTGAGTGTGTGGTGTGTGTGTGTGTGTGTGTGTGTGTGTGTGTGTGTGTGTGTGTGTGTGTGTTTGTTGGGTTTTTTTTGACACTATATGATTTTTTAAAAAAGACTTCAAATGTGTGCATGTACCTACGAGTATACGAGCTGAGTGGAAGAGCGCAAACCGTGTGTGTGTGTGTGTGTGTGTGTGTGTGTGTGTGTGTGTGTGTGTGTGTGTAGATGCACGGGTGTTGTGTGTGTGTGTGTGTGTGTGTGTGTGTGTGTGTGTGTGTGTGTGTGTGTGTGTGTGTGTATGGGTGTGTGGGTGTATGTGCATATGTGTGTATGGCTTTCGAGTAGATTTTTAAAATATTTTTTTATTTTTATTTATTTATTTTATTTATTTTATTTTCTCTTTTGGTTGTTGTTATAGTAGTTGCTTGTATTATTTATAGGCATAGTTTATTTTAAAGTTGTTGAAATCATGTTAGCAAGTTAATGTTGGTGAAATGTTTGTTGTTGTTGTTTTAATTGTTTGTTTGCTTTTTCCCCTTTTCTTTCTTTCGTTGGTTTTTTTTTTTGTTTGCTAGGGATTTTCTACTTTGTCTTTTGTTGGTTTTTTGTTTTGTTTAGGATTTGATTTTTGCTATTGTTTTGATTTTTTTCTTTTCTTTTCTTTAGATAGATGGCTTGATGGAAAAAAGCAGATCGCTGCTTACTCAATGTACCATCTGGAAATAAAAATTTGATTGATTGATTGATTGATTGATTGACACACACACACACACACACACACACACACACACACACACACACACACACACACACACACACACACACACACACACAGTTGCTTTTCATATTTTGTGTTCATATGGGTCTTATGGCCTGCAAAAACTGAATAAAACTGATTGATTGATTGATTGATTGATTGATTGATTGATTGATTGATTGACACACACACACACACATACACACACACACACACACACACACACACACACACACACACACACCACACTTAAACACACACACTTACACACACACACACACACACACACACACACACACACACACACACACACACACACACACACACACACACACACACACACACACACACACACACACACTCAGGCCTGTTTTATGCCACCCTGGAGTCAGAGATCCGTAGAGAGCGATGACTAGAAGCCAGCCCACAGTGGAGCTGTTTTAACCTAGAGACGTACGGCCGTCTTTTGTTGTAGTTTTTTAAGTATGGCTTTTATTCTGAGGAGTTTGCGGGCATGGCTCGATGATTAGTGTTGTGAACCGAACTTAGGTTTTGTTCCCTGTCGGAGTGATAGTGTTTTGGTGGATGTCAAGGTTAGGAGGTAGGCAGGTTAGGGGGGGGGGGGAGTAGGGGGGGTAGGGAGGTGGTCTTAAAAGAGTGGTTACAGGAAGGAGAAGATGTGTAATGCGTATATCAGATGAAACGTTAATACTCGATAGAATCTTTAGCAACTCCAAAATCCAACACCTGAGTGAGACTTGGATAAATGCAGAGTATTTTCAAACCACTTTTACCCTTATCTTATAGACGGGTGGGCACTATTTAAGGAAATGTATAATTATCTTATTTTTCGTTTTCATGAACCAAATGTATATTTTCTCTATAGTTTTTACTGAGCAAATGAATATCTTCTTCTACTTCGTTTTCACTAAGCAAATGCATATTTTCTTCTTTGTCGTCGTTAAGCAATTCAATGTAGTGTATCTTCTGTTTTTTCGTCGAATGCTCAGACAGGAAGTATTGTTTTCTGTCATATGCGCAAATATGCCTTGCGCTGCCGTTAAGCAACCTAGCAAGTTATGGCCCAGTGCACCAAGCTTCGGCGTGGGAGAGAAATGTTGTCTTCAAAGTCTTCTAGTAGAATAATGGACCAAAAAGGCAGAAATATAGATGAAAAGGAGGTGACAGGAAAAACAAGAACAACGCTGAAACAAAGAGAGGGATAGAAAAGGGGGTATCTTTAGTACAGAATTTCCAGAAGATAGGGGATGCTGTTCATCATAGAAGGCCCCAAACATCTCACGTAGAACTTTTATTCTGATTAATTTGTATTGGACACAGTGGCATGGTTTGATTATTAGTGTTGTGAGCTGAAATTAGGTTTTGATCCCTCTCAGAGAACTATTGTTTTGTTATCCAAGCTGGGGTAGAGAAAAGGGGCGGTTGTAATTGTTAAAAGGGAGATTACAGGAGGCAGAAAATATGCAATGCGGTGTTTTTTTTTAATTTAATCAGTCAAAGCGTCTCTACTCAGCAGGACTTTTATTAAAGACAGAATCCAATGCCTTGGTGACACTTTGGGTAAATTCAGAGTATTAATTGTTGTCATCAAGACTATCGGACATATATTATGTGTCTAATAATTATCACTTATTATGGATAGATGTTAAATTAAAGAAGAAGAAGAAAGAAGAAGAAGAAGAAGAAGAAGAAGAAGAAGAAGAAGAAGAAGAAGAAGAAGAAGAAGAAGAAGAGGAAGAAGAAGAAGAAGAAGAAGAAGAAGAAGAAGAAGAAGAAGAAGAAGAAGAAGAAGAAGAAGAGGAAGAAGAAGAAGAAGAAAAGGAAGAAGAAGAAGAAGAAGAAGAAGAAGAAGAAGAAGATATATATATATATATATATATATATATATATATATATTACGGTGTAATTCTTCTACCATGGATGGGTGGGCGACATTCAAGCAAATACAGTATTAGCTTCTTTTTTGAACGCTCAGACAGCAACTATTGTTATATGTAACAAGAGCGTGTGATGTAATGCGCTGCTGTAACGTACCTAACAAACCCAGTCCAGCGTACCCCACCCAACCGACTAGCAGACTTTGGTAAGACAGCAATGGACCTTGAGCTGACTAGAAAGAAGGGTGCAACAGGCAGAACATAAAAAAGAGGAGATGACAGAAAGAGAAGAGAAAAGGAACAAAGAGAAAAGAAAGGAGAGAGAGAGAGAGAAGAGAAAAGAGAGGAGAAGAGAGAGAGAGAGAGAGAAAGAGAGAAGAGAGAGAGAGAGAGAGAGAGAGAGAGAGAGGAGAGAGAGAGAGAGAGAGAGAGAGAGAGGAGAGAGAGAGAGAGAAGAGAGGAGAGGAGAGAGAGGAGAAGAGAGAGAGAGAGAGAGAGAGAGAGAGAGAGAGAGAGAAGAGAGAGAGAGAGAGAGAGAGAGAGAGAGAGAGAGAGAGAGAGAGAGAGGAGAGAGAGAGAGAGAAAAAAGAGAAAGAAGAGAGAAAAAGAGAAGAGAAATAAAGAAAGAGAGACAGAGAGAGAGAGAGACAGAGAGAGACAGAGACAGAGAGAGACAGACAGAGAGAGAGAGAGAGGGATAGAAAAGTAGGAATTCTTAACACAGGAAACCCAGAAAGTGGGGATGCTTTTTACACTGACAGGACCCTGGCATCCCCTAGGGGAGCAGACCAACATTAGTGAGGAGAGGAAAAGTGACAGCGTTGTTTGGCTTCTGGTGGAGCCACCAGACTGTACAAAATGAGATGCAATTCAGTCTGGTAAGTCAAAGAAAACCCTAGAGATCTCTGAAAGAGATGTTGTCCTGGGGTAGGGGGTGAGAGGAGGAGGGATCAGGGGCGGGGGTGGGAGTGTGGGGAGGGGGGGGAGGAAGGGTCAGAATTGTTTAATGGTTAAAGTGTAAGTATTATAATCTGAAAGGCTTTTAGTTCGAATTCTTTAATGTAGGGGTTTATCTAGGAATCGACATTGAGTCTGAGATGGGTGACCGTTTACGCACCTTGGCTTCAGTACAGTCACCCCAGTTCACCCAGCTGTAAATGGGTATCTGCACTCTTTAGTGTCAGGGAAGGTAAGGCAGCGAGGGAGAGGAGATGGGCGCCGCCCTCAACATGCTGGCCCCAAGAGAAGCTGAGGTTTCTGACGCCTCGCTCCCCTACGACCGCTTAGGTTATGGGACACCTTTACTTTAATTTTTTTTCTTTTTTACTGTAGACTTATGCAAAGGTCGAATATGCTGGGCCTGATTTGTCAGGCATTTAACAGCAGCGCGATGCATTTTTGCTATGTATCCATCGACAGATGGGTGAACTAGGAGCACTGTACTGAAGCCAAGGCGCGCAAACGGTCACCCATTCAACTGGTAACCACGCTCGACGCTGTTTAACTTGACTGGGGGGAAAGCGAGCGTTCTCACCACTGAGCTATTCCGCCCCCAAAAAGCAGATAACAGCGACAAAAAAAAAACAGAAATGACGAGAGTTACTAGCTATTTTATCAAACAAAACACTGAACCAAAAAACCAAAGATGAGGAATCCGAAACTACTCCCGACGGAACCTTTTCTCTGCCACGTTATGACCGTCATTATTTGCTGTGTTGGCAAAACAAACACACACAGAGACATAATCATAAATAACATGACAACAATGAAGCGTTAAGAAAAACCTGTATTACCCTCTTTTCCAAAGAGCTTGACGCGCGGAGTAAGGACAATAAAATTTAGTTTGTCATTGCCTGAGTCCCTCTACACACATAATGCTTTTGTTCTGGGGAGATGTTCTGTCACGCTGATGCTGGCAGTTTTTTTTGAATTTCAGAAGAAAAAATAATAAAGTTCTTTGCTAAAAGTTATGTACTGACAATAAAGACCTGTTTCTCACCCTGTGTGTACTGTAACATTCCTGTTTTGCTATTCCCATGTTGCTACTCTCTGTCTCTGTCTCTGTCTCTCTGTCTCTGTCTGTCTCTCTCGCTCTCTCTCTCTCCGTCTCTCTGTCTGTCTGTCTGTCTGTCTTTCGGATGAGACTAAAAACCGAGGCCCCGTGTGCGAACACACGCAGAACATCTTGCGCACACGTTAAATCCTGTTCCGCTTTTCGTAAGAGTAGGCCATCGTGTGCCGGTGGGAACAGATGACAATATTTATACAGCTGCATACACACGGGACTGGATGAAAAAAATTACATGAGTGCTTATCCCATTATCCTCGATATAAAAGAATTTTTTTTTAATCTCTCTCTGTCTGTCTGTCTGTCTGTCTGTCTGTCTGTCTGTCTCTGTCTGTCTGTCTGTCTGTCTGTCTGTCTGTCTGTCTGTCTGTCTGTCTGTCTGTCTGTCTGTCTCTCTCTCTCTCTCTCTCTCTCTCTCTCTCTCTCCTCTCTCTCTCTCTCTCTCTCTCTCTCTCTCTCTCTTTCTGTTTTAGCCATATCTGGGCTCTTCATACCATTATCGTCAGAGCCAAAAAGTCCACACACATGGAGGTTATTTATCTCGGTCCGCTGAGAGGCGACACAGGGGTGATATTCTGTAGTTCCTGCTATGGTCCAGCACACACACACACACACAATGCACACACACACATACATACACACACACACACACACGCACACCACACACACACACACAACACACGCACACACAAACACACACACACACACACACACACACACAACACACACACTGCCTGCTAAGACCCCTGTACTGATCCAAGTAATAGCTATACGCAAATTCACAGAGCCAGACAGATCAGACACCTACCTCGGTGGTGACTGACCACCTCAATCTTCCTCCGACAACCTTTCTCTTGTAAACCTCCGATCCCGAAGGCTTTGTGACACACTCAGCACACTCATAGAAGTTTATGGGGTAAACAATGTAACATAAAAGCGATAGGAGATGAGTTTTACTTTATAATGGAATATCCAAAGTTTTCGGAGCTTCGGAAGAATGTCCTACCTCAAGAATATCTCTATCCAAGATCCATGTTCACATTTTGTAATTTGTTCTCTTCTGACAAACATACTTTATGAAAACTTAGCAAATTTCTAGTTAAGAGTAAGGTTGCATGACATTGATGAAAAGGTTGACTATATTTCTGCTTCTGTGTAATTTTGTCTTGTAAATATATTTTGTTAATGCAAATTATTTATGTGTTCAGTTGAATTTGTTTACTGAAATCCTAAATGCCCCTAGAGGAGTCAAAGGCAAATTAAATCTTGATAACTGAAAGCGAAGTCACATTGAGTCGAGACCAAGAGAAGACATGGAATCAGAGACAAGTTTTCTTTTATTGCAGCATGTCAGCAGTGATGATAGTGGTGCAATGGCATTATGGAAGTGTTTTGAGACTACTTGACAGGGATGTGCTCTACTCTTCCTTTCATAACATATCACCGATGTCAACCAGGCCTGAGAGATACACACCTGCAGTGCATGTGTTTTGAGAAATACTCTTAAAATTACATATATAAAGTAGTTGATGCTGCTTTTAGTCTTCCCAATAAGCACCTAGCAAACTCATGCTGGACAGGAATAGCAGGACTATTTTTCTGGCTTGTTTCGAAACTCTTCTTCTTCTTT
>CM060344.1:249605-259605 GCA_030674155.1 Stramonita haemastoma
GCTGTATCTTCTCCTCTGTGATGGTTACCGCCGGAGGTTGAGGGCTTTGCTTGGTTTGTGTCTGTGTTGCTTGATGAGGAAGGAGAAGAAGAAGAGGAGGAGGAGGAAAAACCTTGCAGGTCCTAGCCTGGAGAGTGATGTTGTTAGGGGAGGGGGAGGGGAGCAGGCCTAGAGTGGTGGTGTTAGGTCAGGATTGAGGGTTGGGGTTTTGTCTCCCTTGGTGGGGGGGGGGGGGGGGGAGAACGTTGAGTAAATGGCAAATGTATTTACGCTTGTTTTTACCTTGGTGAATTTTACGGTTGTGTGATGATTTTTTAACAAAAGTTTAAGAATCTTCGTCGGCAAGAAAGGTGAAGGTAATTTATTTCAGTAAAAAATGCAGTTTGGAAAAAGGAGAATGATTGTGAGAAACGACAAGGAAAAAGTTGTTCGAGGGCACAGAAAAAAGTAAATCGATTTTAGCTAAGAGACGTGTTTAGTCCATTCCATTTCACTCCGTTCTGTTACTCTAAAATGCATCACAATTTAATTGATGCAATACAATACAACGTAGTGCAATAGAAACGACACAGTACAATACAATACAATAAGATACAATCAATCACAATGCAACACAGCAAAAGCGTATGATAATGCTGATAGTAACCAGCATGGGTATCAAGTCTATCATAAGTCATATTGTTCTAAAAACGCAATCTTAATAGTTCTCTCTCTCTCTCTCTCTCTCTCTCTCTCTCTCTCTCTCTCTCTCTCTCTCTCTCTCTCTCTCTCTCTCTCTCTCTCTCTCTCTCTCTCTCTCTCTCTCTCTCTCTCTCTCCTCTCTCTCTCTCTCTCCTCACACACACACCACACACACACACACACACACACACACACACACACACACATATATATATATATATATATATATATATATATATATATATATATATTATATATATATATATATATATATATATTATATATACTATCACAACACAGGAATCACTTTATTACAACGATGCATATGTCACCACCTGAACAATGCAAACCAATTACAAGACAACGAATGACAACGAAGTGCTGCACGGCACATCACGAATTAATTCAGCATGATACTGATAATATCTACAAATGCAATGAGTTGTTTTAGTTTTGAAAAAGAAACTGAAGCAATACAGCAACTGTCAAAGTATAACTTTGCAACAGACCAAACTGTCTGACACAAGAGCCTCCCTAAACGTACTGCTGGTTAGGTCAGGGGGAAACAGATCCATAACGTGTCGACTGTCACCATAATATTATTTCGTCTAAAATTGCCAAGCTTTAACTTAGATCTGATCATTTAGAATACACCATAGTCAGACTGATGCGACTGCTGCTGGTCATGTCCGTATTCTTGTACGCTTATGAAACGCGGACCACAACAGCAGACATTGGAAGAAGGATACAGGCAATGGAGATGAGATGCTTTGCAAACTTCTTGGTATCTCTTACAGAAATCAAATAATTAACTACGAAGTAAAAAATCAGAATTGAAAACGTCATCAGGCCATATAAAAAGCTTCTGATTTCTTTTTTTTTTTAAAAATCGCAAACTGAAGTGGTATGGGCACGTCACGCAAACATCTGGACTGGCCAAGACTGTCCTACAGGGAACAGCACAAAGGAAGGAGACGAAGAGGCAGACAGAGGAAATGGGAAGACGACATCAGAAAGTGAACTGGCCTTGAGTGGA
Source organism: Stramonita haemastoma (assembly GCA_030674155.1). Lineage (NCBI taxonomy): Eukaryota > Metazoa > Mollusca > Gastropoda > Neogastropoda > Muricidae > Stramonita > Stramonita haemastoma. Next base: position 251,323 of record CM060344.1, read on the forward strand.
GCCAGTAGCTACAGAAAGCCGAGAACCGCGAGGGGTGGAGGAAGCTGACTGCAATATTAGTAGTGTCCCCGAAGATGTACTAAACTACGGAATGGGTGATGGTAAAGGTGAAGATAATTTATATAATTATTTTAAAAATTGTGAGCAATCTCTCCAGCCAGTCAGTACTGATAACGATGCTTATTCTGATTTCTCTCACACGCTTTTTGTGTACGGTGTGTATGGTATTAAAACCTTGGAGCGATTTCAACTTTACATATCTTTCAAACATTTTCTTGTGCCACTTGGTTCATTTCCCACGGACATTGTGCTTTTCTGATATAAAAAGATCTTTCTTCAGAAAACATGAATAATCTACATCCACATACTGAGAGCAGTAGTAGTAGTAGTAGTAGGCACCCATCAGTCTCGGAAGACTGGAGCTGCGCTCTAGTCTTTAGAGCGCAAAGCCTGGGTAGGTAAGTATGGAGGGCAAGCTGTTACCCATGCAGCAGACCTCCCCACTCCACGGCACTGGAATGATCCATTGGAAAGGCAATGACCGATACGAATGGTTCCAGTACCATCGCAGGAGCCACCAGAACGTTACTGAGAGCACTAACAAGAAAATAACTCATGGCATGTTAGAAACATTGTATAGGACTCATTGAGCACCAACAGGTGAGACGGGATAGCTCAGTGGTCAGTGGTCAGAGCGCTCGCTTTCCCCCCAGCCAGTGTTAAGCAGCGTCAAGCGTGGATGGGTGACCGTTTGAGCGCCATGGCTTCAGTACAGTCCCCCCCCCTCCCCCCCCCCCAGTTCAGCCAGCTGTAAATGGATACCTGCCCTCTTTAGGGTCAGGGAAGGTAAAGCAGCAAGGGAGAGGAGATGGACGCCGCCCTCAACATGCTAGCCCCTAGAGAAGCTGAGGTTTCTGACGCCTCGCTCCCCTACGACCACATAGGTTATGGGACACCATTACCTTTACTTTTTAGGTGAGATCAAACAGGTTTGAACTGTCCTCTTCAACCAGTACATTCGAAAAGGATCGTGTGTCAGCGTCTAGATGTTAACTGTTGGTTTCAACTTGCTGTTGGTTTCAAGGAGTGTGTGGTTGTGTGTGTGTGTGTGTGTGTGTGTGTGTGTGTGTGTGTGTGTGTGTTGTGTGTGTGTGTGTGTGTGTGTGTGTGTGAGTGTGTATGTGTGTGTGCATGTGTGTGTGCATGTGTGTGTGTGTGTGTATGTGTGTGTGTGAGTGTGAGTGTGTGTGTATGTGTGTGCATGTGTGTGTGTATGTGTCTTCCTGCGTGTGTGTGTGTGTCTCGGAGGGCAGAGAATATTCCTTCGAAGGGAAAGAGACAGGTTACATAAGGGCCACCCAAGAAAGAGGAAGATGTGGCCTAGTGGTTAGATGCTCAACTCCTCGTCTGACGATTAATTATGGCAATCGTTTCTATCTCTGCTGATCTGAAAAAGTCAGTTCCAGAGGATTTTTCCCTTTGATTTTATCCCCCTGGCATTGACTCCATCCCCTGCAAGCTCTTCAAACGATAACATAATACAGGCCCATGTGCAAACACACAGAGGACATCTTGTGTACACTTACGATCTCTGAGTTGTATCCCAGTTCTTGATTGAACCAGTGACGCTGGTGTCAACAGTAATGTGAGAGGCTGTATGACCAGTGGCTTTACCCAGTTCTTTATTAAACCATTGATGCTGGGGGGCAACGGTAAAGTGAGAGGCTGTATGACCAGTGGCTTTATCACAGTTCTTGATTAAACCATTGACGCTGGTGTCAACAGCAAAGTGAGAGGCTGTATGACCAGTGGCTTTCTTTCCCACTCATGGAATACCACTTTACAGCTTTGTCTTTAGTGATCGACTCTGACTCTCTGACTAGGAGGCTTGACTTGCACAGTCATTATGTGCTACAGCCCATGGGGCTAGTTGGCCTTTGGAGAACATATCCAACGCCTGACTGTCCATATGCCCACTCGGCCGAGAGAGTGAGGGTGTGCTGTGGGCAAGGCATCTCCACTATAATCAAATTTCTACCCGATTTCATTAACAGCAGCTGCCGCCTCTGCTGTTTTGGAGGTCATCATCGAACACGCCGAACAAACAAGAAAAAGGAGGCTAGCAATAGCCGGTGGGATAACTGTCACGTCACGAGCATGCCAAGCATGCATCCTGCTTTCCTGGGCTCCGCCAGTTTTTAAGTTTGTCAAGGACACACCGCCTGAAAAACATCAACACTGTGCTCTAAGCGACCCCTCGGAGGTTAAGGAATCTAATCTGGAAAATCAAGGCAGCCTGACATGTAGTAGCTCCCTGTGGACTTCTGACTCTGGGAATGAAACAGGACCAAACTGAACAAGGCTGGGGGGGGGGGGGGGGGGGGGGGGGGGGGGAGGGGGGGATTGAATTTAGCGACGTGGGAACGGTAGGACGGAAACGTCACAGAGGGTGCGCAGTAGAATAGAATCACGGGAAAAAGCTGTACGAGTGGTGGTGAATTTATTATTAGGAACGATAAAAGAAAAATGTATACAGTGACCAAAACAAAATGCAGATAATTTGATTAGATGATTGCTGTACGACTTGAAAAAATATCCACTTAGATCCTAAAAGAAAAAGAGATACTGCATACAGACTATGTGTTCATGCTTTTTTATATATTATTATTATCATCTTAGCGCGTAGCCTAAGCACCTACTTTCGCTTGACGTATGTCAGTTTGATACCATATGCTTTAATATTGCTTGCAGCACACACACACCACACACACACACACACACACACACAACACACACACACACACACACACAACACACACACACACACACACACACACACACACACACACACACACACACACACACACAACACACACACAACGCACGCACACACACACGCACACACACACAGAGTGAAGGCATTTCTGTTTCTATACACTTTGGTTTTTTTTGTTGTTTTCTTCCTTTTTTTTGGGGGGGGGGGGGGGGGGGGGGGGTTACATATGAATGTCTGTGTACATGGAAATGGGATTGATAAAGATATTAAAAAAGTATCCATAAATCAACAAACGAACGAAGTATCCAACTGAATAAAACGAAATATATGAATGAATGGATACATGTATAACTTGACATGCCCAGTGATTTCAATTTTCATAAATTTGATATTGATGTTTGTAAAAAGCAAGAAGATCAATTTACTGCATGCATGTCTGTATTGCACTTATCTGTATTACATGTACGTATATCTGTACGCACGAATCTTGTGGACAATCGCAGCTGTTTGAATATTAATAATTGTACATGTGCATTTGTGTTGTAGCTACTGCATGAATATGTACATAATGTGCTTATTGAATTGCACTATTATAAGCGCGAGCACTTACAGTTAAACACAACACACACGTGTGTGTGTGTGTGTGTGTGTGTTGTGTGGGTGTGGTGTGTGTGTGTGTGTGTTTGTGTGTTGGGTGGTGTGTGTGTTGTGTGTTTGTGTGTGTGTTTTTTGTGGGTGTTTGTGTGTGCTTTGTGTTTTTTAACCGCGCACGTGTGTTTTTGTGTGCGTGCGTGTTTGTGTATATGTGTGGTGTTTTGTTTGTGTGGTGTGCGTTTTGTGTGTCTGATGCATCGTGTAAAATGAGCTATTCTTTTTTTAAAATTTTTCAGACGTAGAAGAAGTCTCTATCAAAAAAAACACTTCCGACTTCGGGGATGTTTGTGGTGTGTTTTGTGTTTCCCTATCTCACAAACATTTGATTGATTTACAGGCTATCTAACAAACATGATATTTTGATCCTCTGCATGTGTTTATAAACGAAGGGAATAAAGCACTGCAGGTCTGCGTAAAAGTTGCCCTGGTAGATCAAAAAAAAATCCAAAAACCTTATTTCAACCAGCCCCCCAAGATTCAAAACCCGCCTCTTCATAGGCCCTGGGATTAAAGGTAAAGGTAAAGGTGTCCCAAAACCCCTGTGTGGTCGTAGAGGAGCGAGGGGGTCAAAGAGCCTCAGCTTCTCCAAGGGCCAGCATGTTGAGGGTCGGCGCCCATCTACTCTCCCCTGGCTTTTACCTTCTCTGACCCAAAGAGGGAGGTCCCCATTTACGTGGGGGGAACTGGGGAAACTGTACTGTACCAAGGCGCGCAAACGGCCCACCCATCCAAGGTAACCACGCTCGACGCTGTTTAACTTGATGGAGGAAAGCGAGCGCTCTGACCACTGAGCTATCCCGTCCCCCAAAGGAACCGCAGAGGCCCCTGGGGATTAAAGTGGAACAAGTCCAGCTTAGCGTTCATTGCAGTAGTCTACCCCCATCCACCTGAACTTGAAGACCTGGCGACCAAAGCCAGTGGTAAGTAAAAACACGTACATGCCCAGCCTGCGTTTCACGCATGAACATTTACGGGCTTCCCAGATTCTACTAACTCAAAGTCATTTTCTGAAAAAAGTGGTACACTGTGCTAACCTACCCCTGTGCGAACGACGCAGAACATCTTTACACCCGTTAAATCCTGTTCCGCTTTTCGCGAGTAGGCCGTTGTGTGCCGGTGGGAACAGATGACAATTTACCAAACTGATACACACAAGGATAGATTAAAAAAAAAAAAAAGCACACATAGTGTTTATTCCATTACCCCTCCGATATAAAAGCGTAAAAATAAAATAAAATAAATAAAAAAAACTTCTTGAGAGAAGAGAAGGATTAAGAAGTTGAACTAAGATGCAAACGATAGTGAGAATTTTTACTACTGGGGCTTTTTTGAGTTGCTTTTTGTTGTTGATGATGATGATGAGGACGATGACGAGATGATGGATGACGAGCCGATGATGATGATGTGATGATGTAATGATGATGATGTTGCCATTGTGTTGCAACTTTTTATACGTATTCTGTGTAGAGTATGTGACACATTTTTGGGGAAATTACTGTTCTCTTTATGCATAAACAGGGTTTCAAAAAAATTGGGAAAAAAGTAAATGATATGACAAACGTGCAAGTTGTGTGTATTGTTGTGTTTTGTGGGTGTGTTGTGTGTGTGTGTGTGTTGTGTGTGTGTGGTGTGTGTGTGTGTGTGTATGTGCGTGCGGCGTGCGTGTGTGTCTTTGATTTTACGTCTGTTACTTAATGTGGGTATTAGGAGTGCGTGGGGTTGTTGTGTGTGTGCGTGTGCATGTGTGTGTGCATCACCGCGCGCGTGTGCGTATGTGAGGGGCGTGCATATGTGAGTGTGTTGCGTGCGTGCGTGTGTTTTATGTGTGAGTGTATTGTGTGTATTTTGTGTTCATGCATGTTGTTGTTTCAAGCTCGTGCGCAAACGCGCAGTCTATGTAATCATCAAGTTGACTCAAGTAAAATTTACTTTTTTTTGAGGGTACTAAACAACATCAAAACCCCCTTTTTATCCTGACACAAACACAAAAATTCTTCCTTCTCCCTTTTTCTCTCTCCCTCCCTCTCTCTCCCTCTCTTCTTTCCTCCACACCCCCACACACACACCACAACAACACACACACACACACACACACACACACACCACACACACAAACACACACACCACACACCACACCACACCACACAAACACAACTTTTCGAAGAAGGGGAAAAAATAAATGAATCCTCATAAAGTGCAAAAAACTATCTTTTAACCAATTTTTCAAAGTGAAAAGAGCAAGAAACATTCCTTTTTTTTTAAAAATAAGTAAGAACAAAAATATAAAATTTTGTATGATATAAAAATTCAAATGTAATATCATCAAACATGTGAACCGCCCATAAACTTTAATACGATGCAAGATATTAAAAATTTTCACACTGAACAGACACATTGTAATCATCGATAGATTCCACAAACATTTTAAGCATACATAGACATTTGGCCAAAAGGCCCCCTTTTTAAAACAATGGAATTTATAAATTTTTTCCCCAAAAAATTATCTTCAAAACTTTCTTAAAACATTTCTTTTGTTTTTTTATCGCGTGACTTTAGGGGAAAAGGGGTAAACATCTCATATTGTTTTTTTTGGAATGTTGGCCAATCTCATTTATAAGTTTTGATGTGATGGAAAAGGAAAAAAAAAAATTTTTTTAATTTTTTTTTTTAATGACACTGAAAAAATTTTAACAGTTTTCTGTGGTGCTTTTGTGAAATATTATCCAACATAAATATTTATTTACCCCCCAAAAAAAGTGTTGACAAGGATATTTTTTTTAGTACTCCTAAAAATGGTCTACACATACTGGTAACAATAAGCAGAGTTGCAACCCCATTACAGTCAAATATATAGAAAAAAAATAATGAAAAAAAAAAATAAATAAAAAAAGAAAAAAAAAAAAAATAAAAAAATAAAAATACTACACGCATACATACATACATCATCATACATATATACAAAATACATACATACTAATACATACATACATCAACATACTACATAAACATACTACAAACACAACACACACACAACACACACACAACACACACATACCACACACACACACCACCAACCCCAAAACACAACAAAACAACAACACTACATACCCCCCATACTACTACATACAAACATACCCTACACAAAATCCCTACATCTACATACATACATACATACATAAAACATACATAAAAACATACTTTCATACAAAAAACACAACACCACACACATTCATACATACATACATACATAAACATACATACATACATAAACAAATACATACATACATACATAAAAATACATAAAACATTTCATACATCATACAACATACATCACCTAAAACATACCCCCCACACATACTACAACATACTACATACTACAACATACATACTAATACATACATACTAGCGCGCGCGCGGCCGCAGCACGCACGCACGCACGCCCCAGCACCACGCACACACAAACCACCCCCACCCCCCACCAAAAAACCCCCAAAAACCAACCCCAAAAAACAACCAAAAAAACCACAAAACAAAAACAAAAACAAAATCCCAAAAACAAAAAACTTTTCCCAAACAAACCCCAACCCCAACCCACCACAACACCACCCCCCCCACCCCCCCCCCAAAGAAGCGGAAAGAATTGGGGAAGTTAGGGGGTTGTTGGGAGTGATGGGTGGGAAATAGTTTTAAAGGGGGGGAGGAGGTTTTTAGAGGAGGGGCTTTTTTCATTTAGTTTAAAAGGGAGTGAAGGTTTTTTTTTGTGTTGTTAGTGTGGTTTGTGTGGTGGCCCCCTTTTTTTTTGTGGTTGTGGGGTGGTTGGTTTTTATGTTTTGTTTTTTTGTTATTTGTTTTTTGTTTACAGGGGAAAAAGAAAAGGTTTTATTTGTTTTTATGTTTTGTTTTTTGTTTTTTTTTTTTTTTTATTTTTTTTTTTATTAATTTTAATCTTTTTATTTTTTATGTTTTTTTCTGGGGTTAAAATTGTTTGGAAAAAATTTTTGGTGCCAAAACATTTGGGTGGGGGTTTTTGGGCGTTGGGGGGAGAAGGAGGAAAAAAAAAAGGGGAAGTGGGGTGGACAGGGGTTATGGGTTTGTTTTTTTTCACCCCCATTTAAATTTTTTTTTCCTTCTATCTCTTTCTTTTTTTTTTTTTTTTTTTTTTCTTGTCTTCTTCCTTTTTTTTTTTTTATTGAGGGGAAAAAAAATGAAGGGGCTTTTTTCTGGGTTTGTTAGTTTTGTTTTGTTTGTTAGGGGGAGGTTTTAAAAAAAGGGGAAAAATTTAACGGGGGTGGGATTTTTGCGTGGTTGGGGGTGGTTTGTTTGGGCTTGGGGGGGTGGGGATGGGGGAAAGGGAGAAAATCTTTTGGTGAAGAAGGGAAAGGGGGCGGCGTGGGGGGGAAAATTTTTGATTGTTTACACGGACCTTATTTTTATATTCAAGAAAATTTGGTTGGTTTGGTGTTTTTTGGGTGCTTTTTTACTGGTGGTTTGGTTTGGTTGGTTTGTGCTGTTGGTGGTTGTTTTTTTTGGGGTGGAGGGGGGTGGGGGTTGTGTGGTTTTTAAAAGGGGGTTTTTGGTCTTTATGGTGGTTTTTGGGGGGAACTGTTTTTTTGAAAAAAAAAATTCCCCCCCCCTTTTTCCTTTCCCCCTTCCTTTCCCCCCCTTCCCCTTTTCTATTTTTTTCTTTAAAGTTATGTTTAAAATGTTTTTGTTTAAGTTTAAAAACCCGAATAAACCCGAATTAAAAATTTTGAAAAATTAAGATTTCAAATTGGTGGGAAAAAAAAAAAAAACCCACCGAACTGGCAGGCCTAAGGATTGCCCCAAAAAACTTTACCGACTGACGGGAAAAA
>CM060344.1:267105-272105 GCA_030674155.1 Stramonita haemastoma
TGGTGTCTTAATTGTCTCTAGAGGCATTTTAAGATCGAGATAGACCTTTGCGCCGGATGGCAGCATGGTGTGTGCCTCTGCGTTTGCGTGATGTTTTCGTGTGTTTTTCTTTCATTATCCATAACAAAAGTTACATCTCTACATTCGTCTCTTCAGCAGGTGTTTGATGGTTAGACTGATTTTCTTGTATATTATTTGCTTTCTGAAATATTTCAATTTATTATTTTGATATTTTGATACATTTTTTCGAAACTCAACTGATTTCATGATTTGTCTTCACCTGACATTGCTGGTCTTTGTGACCCAGTGCACTGTAACCCTGCTGCAGCCTGAATTTTTCCACGAAATACACGATCTCAAAATACCCCCACCACCACCACCACCACCACCCAGCGTCTGCCACTTCACTGCCATGACACAAACTGCTCAAGACTTAAAGACTTTTTCACGTGTTCATTACCCCATACAAAATGAACTTATACAGCACATTTCTAGCTTGGGTATCAACCGCCGCAAAACCAGACGAGGAACACGGGCAGGCAAACGTCATCGCCTGCAGCGTGCTTCCCCTTCATCTGCCTCCTCCGCCACTTCTGACATCACTGCCACAACCACCCTATCCAGAGACAACACCCCTTCGCTTCGTCCTTCAGCTGCCTCTCTGCTTATATGTGACTCTGACCATGTTTGTTATGACCATAATGTAAATCATAATATACATAAGACAACAAATTCACTAACTGATTCAATTCCTCCACCATCTTCCACACCTGACACACCATCCAAACTCTGATCTGCTCTTCCACTGCACACATCTCTTCCTTCATCCCCGTCCTCCTCCTCTGATAGTCCCCCTCACTCACCACCGCCATCTTCAACCTCTTTACCTCCATCTAACCTTCTTCATTTATGTCTACTTAATGCACAATCCGTCTGCCCAGAGGGTAAAGCTGACTTTCTTTCCGACTATATATCCGAACAGAACATCGATCTTGCTTTCCTCACAGAAACCTGGCTAAACCAACAAGGTCATGAACCAATAATTGAACAGCTGACACCACCTGGCTACACAACTCTTTCTTTCCCCCGACTCTCCCGTGGAGGTGGCATTGCTGTCATCTACAAAGACACACTGCATCCAGCTCTTTCTTCCTGCAACTCTCTCCCTTTCTCACCTGAATCTTTTGAAGTCTCTGAACTCAACCTCAACTTACCAGGCCATTCTATTACTTTCTGCTGTCTGTACCGTCAGCCTCCTAGCCGTAAAAACAACCTAACATCTTCAGTTTTCCACCAAGAGTTTCAGTCCCTCCTTGATCACTACAGCTTGTCTCCCAAGAAACTTATCATTCTCGGTGACTTCAACTTTCACTTTGACAACCAGTCTTCTCCCGATGTAAAACGTCTTTCTCTTTCCTTGTCTAACCACTCTCTTTCCCAGCTAGTAAATGAACCAACACATTGATCAGGCCACATCTTAGACTGGCTCATCACTGATGCCTCACAAAATCTCATCACATCCGTATCTGTCACTAATGAACTGCTTTCTGATCATTCTGCTATCCTTTTCTTTCTCAACATCGCAAAGCCTATCAAAAAGAAAAAGCACGTTACCCGTCGCAACCTAAGGCCATCAATATTCAAAATTTTTCTTCCCAAGCTGCTGAACGCCTATCACAAACTCCTGATAACACTGACCCTTCTACACACTACAGTAATGTTCTCAGTCAACTGCTCGATGAGCATGCACCTTCTTCGGACCTCTTCCTGCGCGATAGACCCTGTGCCCCATGGTACACTCACGAAATTTTGGTTGCAAAGCGTAAACGCCGACAGCTAGAGCGGCAGTGGCGCAAAATAAAAACTGAAATTAACAGACAGCTTTTACGAAAACAAACCAACAAAGTCAAATCCTTAATCCATTCAGCAAAGACAAATTTCTATTCTGCTCAAGTTCTCAATGCTACATCAATGAAATCTCTTTTTTCCCTCACCTCAACTCTTCTTGGATCTGATAAGGCAAGTCCTCTGCCTACCGCCTACAGCCATTCTGAACTTCCCGCTATTTTTCTTCCTTCTTCTCTGACAAAGTCCGCAATATTCGTTCCAGACTGGATCAGTCTTCTTTCCAACCTGCGCCTCCTGATCCCCAATTCGCTGGTACTCCTCTCCTTTCCCTTCATCCAGCAAGCGAGAGTGAAATCATGACAATTTTGAAAGAAATGACGATAAAATCATGCGATCTTGATCCAATACCTGCTTCTCTTTTCACTCAGTGCCTTCCACAGCTTATACCCACCATCACGAAAATTGTAAACTCATCTCTTCTTTCAGGGATTTTTCCACCAGCTCTCAAAACTGCAATAGTTACACCCCTACTAAAAAAGCACGACCTCGACCCTAACACTCTGAAGAACTATAGACCTGTTTCCAATCTGCCTTTTATCTCTAAAGTCCTTGAAAAAGTTGTTCTGAAACAACTCAACAGCCATCTCCATTTCAACAGTCTCCTCCCCCCGTTCCAGTCTGCCTACCGCATCAACCACAGCACCGAAACCACCCTAGTGCACACCTTAAACTCGCTTCTACATGCTTCTGACTCAGGGAAAATCTCCCTCCTCACTCTTCTCGACTTATCTGCAGCATTTGACACTATAGACCATTCAATTCTTCTCTCCCGTCTTCAAAACACTTTCGGTATTAAAGGCACTGCCCTCACCTGGTTTAGTTCGTACCTGACAAACCGATTCCAAACTGTGGCAGTAAACAAGATTCATTCCACACCAACCAAACTAGAATGCGGAGTCCCTCAAGGATCTGTTCTAGGCCCTGTTCTCTTTACTCTCTATACTGCTCCCCTGTCACATGTTATTAACCGTCATCAGATCAACCATCACTTTTATGCAGATGACTCTCAGATTCTAAGCAGTGATACACCTGAAAACCTGCCTTCTCTCTTGACAAATATGTCATACTGCCTTCAAGATATCCCAAACTGGATGATACAGAACAAATTACAATTAAACGCAGATAAAACCGAATCCATGCTTGTAGGGACCAAACACAAACTGTCTTTTATCACAACAACTTCAATAGAATTCGGCAATACGTCAGTCCCTCTATCCAGTGCTGTAAAGTATCTAGGAGTCGTTATTGACAACACACTCTCCATGCAAAAATTCATCACCCAGACCTGTCAGTCATGCTACTATCAACTACGGCGTATTAGTGCAATTCGAAAGTACCTGTCCACTGATGCAACATCCAAACTAGTCACTTCTCTTATTCTTTCACGTCTGGACTATTGCAATTCTCTTTTGGCTGGTCTGCCAGCATCATCTATCCACTCTCTCCAACGTATACAAAACTCTGCAGCTCGACTGGTCCTCAGAAAGAAAAAATCTGAGCACATTACTCCTCTCTTGCAATCTCTCCACTGGCTGCCTGTGCCACAGAGAGTTAACTACAAGATCAGTACTCTCTGTTATAAATGTCTCCACAAAACAGCACCCTCCTACCTCAGTGAATGTCTTCACGTGTACACACCTTCTCGTTCCCTCCGCTCGGCTGCAGATACCTTATCCTTACAAATTCCGAGATTCAACCTATCTACCGTTGGCCGCCGCTCTTTCTCTATTTCTGGTCCATCAATCTGGAATGACCTCCCTCTCTCCCTTCGGCAGAAGCCTACATATGACACTTTTAAATCCAACCTCAAGACACACTTGTTTCAAACCTAAGATTTTTGTCTTCTGTTTTCATCTCCTATTTGTCCCTGCCTTCAACATTTGAAATTCCATTCACCCTGTCAAAATGTATAACCTCTATAAGTGTGTGTGTGTGTGTGGTGTGTGTGTGTGCGCGCACGCGCGCACGCGGCACGCGTGTGTGTGCTTTCGAATTTGCTAGAATTATTTATTGTCATTGATTGTTTGTTGTGAAGGTCGAGTGCAAGCGCTTTGATTTGTTTTTACAAGATATAGCGCTATATAAATTCCATGTATTATTATTATATATTTTTTTTAAAAAAGAAGTTTTGGTTTAAGAAGGAAAAAAAAACAAATCCAAACAAACAAACCAGAAGGGAGTTTCTGACAATACAAAAAACAGTTGTACTCTGTGTGTGTGTGTGTGTGTGTGTGTGTGTGTGTGTGTGTGTGTGTGTGTGTGTGTGTGTGTGTGTGTGCGCGCGCGCGCTTGCACGTGCGTGGGTGCGCGTGTGTATATGTATGTATGTTGAGGGTTTCAGTCTTATCCTGGAAAAGGGAACATCCTTGTTCAGAGGTAAAAGCTCAAGGACAACAATACCCCTCCCCCCTCTTCCCCTCAGTACTCCCTCCACCTCACCTCCCACTAACTCCCTCATCCCCGGCTACCCTTACCCTGAACCCAACACCCCCTTCCACTCCCCCCCCCCCCCCCCCCCCCCCCCCCCCCGAAAAAATGCATTGCAGAGGAAACAGTGTCCCAGTGACAGTTTTCCCCAAGGAAATGAATTGCGGCGTTTGACATCACGCAACACTTTCTTAGGTTTTCGTCATGTGTAAACCAAGGGGTTTGAAAACGCGTGTGTGCGTGTTTACACGCAGGCCCGTGTGGGAGTGTTAAAGGTAAAAAAAAAGGTAAAGGTGTCCCATAACCTATGTGGTCGTAGAGGAGCGAGGTGTCAGAGACCTCAGCTTCTGTAAGGGCCAGCATACTGAGGGTGGCGCCCATCTCCTCTCCGTCACTGCTTAACCGTCTCTGACCCTAAGGAGGCAGGTACCCATTTACAGCTGGGTGAACTGGGGGACTATACTGAAGCCAAGTGTCGCGCAAACGGTCACACATCCACTTGGTAACAGCGCTGGATGCTGCTTAATTAACCTTAGCTTGGGGAAAGCCAGTGCTCTGACTACTGAGCTATCCTATCCATGGGGGTGTATGTAAAATTACATGAAAAAGAGAAAGAAGGAAGAAGAGAATAAAGGAAAAAGACAAGAAAGCAGACAGGCAATGAA
>CM060344.1:279605-282105 GCA_030674155.1 Stramonita haemastoma
TTGGTGGTGTCGTTAAGTGGGTTTTGTGTCGCTATCTGGATCAAGACGTTCAACTGCGTGAACCCGGTCCAAAAGTAACGGGGATTGTTTTCTTTAAAACTGTCTGTTTAGAATACCATTTTTGCTTTTAAAAAGAAAATCTAAACAGATAAAACTGTAACCCAGTGTAAGGGAAGAGAGAGAGAGAGAGAGAGAGAGAGGAGAGAGAGAGAGAGAGAGAGAGAGAGAGAGAGAGAGGTGTTAAATTAACTTTATTTAGTTAATATTTTAATTTAATGAATATTTTTTTTATTACCGTTATTTTGGGCTGTATTTTCGTCTTTGGTGATATACAAACACACACACACACAACACACACACACACCACATCACATATATATATATATATATATATATATATATATATATATATATATATATATATATATATATATATATATATATATATATATATAATGAAATGATGGGTTATAAGAAGTTTAGAAATAAATTGGAGTTACTTTTGGACAGGTTTTGTACAGTTGAAATGCCTTGATCCAGTTATCGACAAGAAACCAACTTAATGACACCACACATGCTTAACACACGTGTGACAGTGTGTTTGTGTGTATGTGTGTATGTGTGTGTGTGTGTGGTGTCTGTCTGTCTGTCTGTCTGTCTGTCTGTCTGTCTGTCTGTCTGTCTGCCTGTCTGCCTGTCTGTTTGTTTGTCTTTGTCTGTGACAGCGTGAAGTTACACAGAAAAACACTTTTTGTTGTAATATACACCCGTGACTTCTTGACTGACTTAACTTCTCTCCCACGGCTCCTCGATAACTTCTCCCATAACTCCTTGAGGAGTCGTAAGGACACTGCAGTACAGTTTTTGTTCTGGCCATTTGTTGTGAACCTGGCTGGAGCCCATCCCTGTCCAAGTGATTAATATGCATCCCACGACCAGCAAAATCCCAACTCCGTGAGTCGGTCACGGTATAGCTTTCAGTCCGAAGACCCAAGAAGGCGAATGGATACCCACCCACCTTCAATGCTCAAACTGAAAACAGTAAACCCAGAGGTGACCATCACGGATATAGTCAGTGTCAGGCATAAAAAGTATATCATACATACGCCTTTTGGGACTGCCTCCTCTTGGGACAGTGAGAGAGGCACATGAAAGATGGCCAGATACCCAAAGACGTCTGTGGGCCACAGACAGCTCTCTCGGACCGCAGAACGGAACAGTCAGGGTTGAAACAGTACCTAAAAACTGATTGTCTGTCTCTCACTGGAAACGTGCGTCTCAAGTTGCTTGATCAAAGTGTCACATTCAATCCCCCTGGTCGGTATACGACATGTTCTGTTTCGAACGGATAGCTGACATCCTGCAGCCAATTAACGCCCAGCTTGAAATCTGTGTCCGTGTTGCTGGTGTGATTTATGTGCCATGTGAATGGGATTGAAACCTGATAACAAGATTCCAGATTAATTTCCAGAAAAAAAGCCCAAACCCTGGGGGCGCGTGAAATTTAACAATACCACAACTTGTATTTTGTTTTTTGCAAATGTGGGCGTGTGAAAATACGCACAACACAGATCATTTATTACAAAAGTTAATGACTTTCACAAATTATGGGTATACAAAGAGCATTTGCAATGTAGAAAAAGACCATGTAAAGACCCAAAGATGTTTTAATACAGGGGCAATCAGTGGCAATACATCGACGATCAGTGGCAATATATCGACAATCAGTGGCAATACATCGACAATCAGTGGCAATACATCGACAATCAGTGGCAATACATCGACAATCAGTGGCACCCGGCAACAACTTTCATCACGTCGCACATCCTTTTAATGGGTTTTGTCAGACGTAGACAGGTCGACCTTTCTACACTGACAGGTCCAAAAGAAGAGGTTCTAAAGGAGGTCCGTCTGTCTGAGTGGTAAGGACGTAGAGGATCAGCTTTACCGGTAACTGCCCACTAGGACTTTCCAGATGTGTGGGATGCACGCCCCCGCCCTAGCCCTCCTTCTCCCTCCAGGTGTCATCCATAGAAGTGTTACAAACTGAGAACAAAACACTTAGCTTTGGGTAGAATTGCTTGGGGGGGGGGGGGATTTTTTCATAGGTTTTATTTTTATTATCATTTAAAAAGACATTCATCAGGTTAGAAAGTTGGCCAAGTTACAGTTTAAAAAAAAAAAAAAAAAAAAAAGGAGGAGGAGAAAAACAAACAAACAACAGCACCACCAGCACTAACGATAATAATAATGAAGATGTGGATGATGATGTTGTTGATGATGATGATGTTGATACATAATGTTGATAATGATGAAGAGGACGAGGATGATGATGAGATAATGATGAGGATGGTAAGCGAATTGTCCCTCATCAAGCACAACATCTTCCATTAGCAACGCAGTGCACTGTGCTCACATCTTTCATTCCCAGCCCATAAAATGAACCTAACTAAAATACATGTTTTTTGTGTTTTTTTTACAAATCGATCTGTCATACTTG
>CM060344.1:289605-292105 GCA_030674155.1 Stramonita haemastoma
CACACACACACACACACACACACACACAAACCGGAGCCAGTTTCTTTACTTAGTCACACCTGGGCGAAGCTGTTTGCCAGATGATTGGCAATACACACCTGTGTAACTGCTATAACTGGCCCATGCATGACTGACCTACTTGTAAACGTACTGTGGTGTAGTTACCAGGCCGGGGTACCTGTGAGGCAACAGCAAGTAGCCTTGTCAGCTTGGGTAGGTGTGATGTAATAGCAGTTAGCCCTGTCATCGGGGTAGGTGTGGTGTGTAACACTAGCAGTTAGCCATGTCAGCTGGGCTCAGCAGGAAGGTTAACCGCAATGCACATTGTGTGTGTGTGTGTGTGTGTGTGTGTGTGTGTGTGTGTGTGTGTGTGTGTGTGTGTGTGTGTGTGTGTGTGTGATTATATGTATGTATGTATGTATGTATATATATATATATATATATATTATATATATATATATATATTCTCTGTGAGTGTGTGTGTGTGTGTATGTGTGTGTGTGATATCAATTTATTTATGTATTTATTCTTTCATTTTGAGAATAAAGGAATAAGCACTGGTGTGCTTTTTTACACTCAGTCCCTGGGTGTCTGCGGTTTTGTAAATTTTGCCTTCCATTCCCATTGTCACACAATGGCCTTCTCTTCTGAAAGGTACAACATGTTTTAACATAGGCCCAAGATGTTTTCTGTGTGTTCACACACGGGACCTCGGTTTACAGTCTCATCCAAAGGACTTTTCGGAGGAGTGGAGTAGGCACTGATATTAACTCCAGAGGAAAAATCCCCACCCCTAGGGGCGTCTAGGAGTGTGGGTGTGTGTGTGTGTGTGTGTGTGTGTGTGTGTGTGTGTGTGTGTGTGTGTGCGTGTGCGGTGTGTGTGTGTGGTTGGGTATGTGTGTGTGTGTGTGGTGTGTACTGCTATGACTGGAGTTTCACCTGGATTGCGCAAGTCAACGGGTCAGCATGAGACCACTGTTGAGCCTGATGTAACAAGGTGACAGTGTGAAGCATGCTAGGTCAATATTGCGTCAGCCCTCACTCCCTTACTGTATACACTGTACACCTAGGAAGGCTTGACTGACTGATTGGTTAGTTCATGGACTGATTGACTGATTGATTGCATTGACTGATTGATTGAATAAATTATGGTTCTTGTTCTGTCGATATATTATAAGAAAATGGTTAAATTGATGTTCGAAGACTGTGTTGTACTGTTTCCTGTGATATATATTTATATGGATTATGTTTTCATGTTGATTGACAGATTGTTCTTTTTCTAGTGTATAAGAAAACTGTTTTATCGATATTCAAAGGCTGGTGTACTGTTTCCTGTCATAAATGTGTTCATGTTTCTGATTTTTATTATCAATTAATTGGTTGTTCTTTTTCATGTATAAGAACACTGTTTTGTTGATGTTCGAAGACTGTGTTGTGGCGTTTCCTGTGATGTAAAATTAATGTTTTTATGTTGGTTGTTTTTGTGTTAAAGGATTGTCCTTTTCGTAATGATAAGAAAACGGTTTTGTTCATATTGGAAGGCTGTGTTTTATTGTTTTCTGTGATAATTGTTTCCCTGTGTATTATTGTATTATATTGCTCTCTGTAATAAAATGTTTCCATTTTTATTGTTGCAGTGTATTGGTTTTTTGTAATAAATGTTTCCATGTTTATTGGTATATTGTTTTCTGTAACAAATAATCCATGTTGATTGTTCTTTTGTATTTTTTTCTGTAATAGACGTTTTCATGTTGATTGTTGTATTGTTTTCTGTAATCAATATTTTCATGTTTATTGTTATATTGTATTGTTTTCTGTAAAAAATGTTTCCATTTTTATTGTATTGTATTGTTTTCTCTAACAAATGTCTCCATGTTTATTGTTGTATTGTTTTCTGTAAGAAATGTTTCCTTGTTTGTTGTTCAGTTGTACTGTTTCGTACGATAAATGTTTTCACGGTTGTTGTTTTGTATGTATGGGTTGTGACTCACACACATGAATTTCTTGTAAGTGTATGTGTGTGTGTGTGTGTGTGTGTGTGTGTGTGTGTGTGTGTGTGTGTGTGTGTGTGTGTGTGTGTGTGTGTTTGTTTTAGATTGGTAAAGTATTCGTATGTGATTCACTGATTGGTTAGGTGGACTGACTAACGGATTGACTGGCATATCGATTGACTCGTTGATTAATTCATTGATCGAATCGATTGACTCACTGATTGATTGATTAATTGGGTGGTAAATGTCGGGGGGGGGGGGGGTGGAAGGGTTAAGGAGACTACATGTAAGGAGGGCATTCCCCTGTCATTTTCTTCTGGCTCTTTGCGCATCATGGAGCTAGGAGTCTTCTTGTAACAAATCCAATTTGCTGGGGTTTTTTTTTCTTCTTTTACCCTGTATCATTAGTGAGATGACGATAGTGCCGGGGAGAGGAGGAGAGAGAGAGAGTCAGAGAGAGAGAGTGAGTCGAAGACAGACAGACAGACCGTGAGTGAGAGAGACGGACA
>CM060344.1:309369-311869 GCA_030674155.1 Stramonita haemastoma
ACAAACACAACCCCCCAAAAAAAAACACACACACAAAAAAACCCCACACACTCAAAAAAGAAAAAAATTTGGAGGGGGGGTGGGAACGGGTGGGGAGGGGGTATCAAGAGGAAGGGGGAAAACACAAACAACAACCAGAAGAATTATAATAATGATTTATGATTATATTTCATAAATAAAAAACCCTACACATATGAACAAAAACAAACAAACAAACATTCAAACAAACAAACAAAAAACAAACAAAACACAACAAAAAACATACACAACAACAACCAGAACAAAAAAGTAAGGCCTTTCCACTTATCAAAATAATATAAATATAATAGTGCTAATAGTCTCATTAGTATAATTAATAAAATAAAATAAAAATTAAATATTTATCCTGAAACTATTAAACTGGGTAAGTGAAAAAAAAAAAAAAAAAAAAAAAAAAAAAAAAAATCCAATCTAGTCGTCAAATCAGTGGTTTGGTTTTCTCCTTGTGAATTTGCAGAATATACACGTGTTTACATACATCACTTATTCCCTATCCTGTTCAAAATTAAATTATATATTTAAAAAAAAATACAAAAAAACAACAACCCTTTCTCCACCTTTTCCCCCTTCCACATACATATATAGCAAGCAAAGTGTAGCTTTTTCAGTCACAGTGAGCCACACGTGAAAGATTTTTCGGGGTTAGCAGAGAGTATCAATATCTTTAGTCTGTTCTAAGTATGGTTGATTGGATTGATGTGTAGTTCTTAAACATTTTTGCATAAGCGCATTAAGTGATTTTTCAGCTGATTTTTGAACTGATTTTTATTTTTGATACATTTTAAATGTTTTGGGAGCTTGTTCCATAAATCACTACCTGAATATAGGAAGCTTGTTTTGTAAAGATTGTTTCTGGGTCTGGGAAATGTTAGTAGATGGTTATGCCTGTGCTCATTAATTTTGAATCTATTGGTGATCTTGGGTGTGTGTGTGTGTGTGTGTGTGTGTGTGTGTGTGTGTGTGTGTGTGTGTGTGTGTGTGTGTGTGTGTGTGTGTGTGTGTGTGTATGTGTGTGTGTGTGTGTGTGTGTGTGTGTGTGTGTGTGCACAAAATCAAACCAAACCAAAATCCCTCAAAAGATGAAATCAAAACGCGAGAAAGAAAATAGAAGAAAAAAAAAACACCCCACCCCCCCCCCCCTCCCCCCCCCCCCCCCCCCCCCCCCCCCCCCCGCTTTCCCCCCTCTCAAGAAAGAAAAAAAAGTGTTCCCTTCATTAGGAGGAAAGAGACAGACACACAGACAATACAAGACCAAGAAGAAAACAAAAGAAGGCGAAGAAACAAGACTTACATGAACCAGGCGGAAGATGACACTGAAGATAATCCCCCATCTTACAAGGCAACCAGTTTCTGCACGCTGGCCACATTGTTGATGGGCACACAATTCGTAGAAGTCACCTGTCTACAAGAGACGATTTGATTTGATTTGATTTATTCTTTTATATCGAGGATAATGGAATAAACACTCTTGTGCTTTTTTTTTACATCCAGTCCCCGTGTGTATGCATTTTTGTAAATGTCATCTGTTCCCACCGGCACACGATGGCCTACTCTTGCGAAAAGCGGAAAAGGATTAAACATGTGCGCAATGTGTTCTGCGTGCGTTCGCACACGGGGCCTCGGTTTAAAGTCTCATCCGAAGGACTTTTGGGGAGAGTGGAGTCAGCACTGATGCTAACTTCAGGAGAAAAATCTCCTCGACCGGATTCGAACCCGGGTCGTCAAATTGCGAGCGCAATGTTCTGACCACTAGGCTATCCGTCCCCGCCGACGAGAAACGAATAGTGGGATAAATGCTATGAAAAGTACACTGATGAATAAATGTTGTTACCGTTTAAAAACTGGTTCACAAATTCCCCACTTAACCAGAAAACGAAACTGTTTGTCACCACCAGGCCTTAATGAATACGAAAAAGAAAATATAAGTTAAAAACAAAAAAATCAAAATAGAAAAAAAAAGATGACCAAAGAGATAAACACACCAATAAATAAACAAACACAAAATGAGGGGACTAAATAGCTGTCAAACAAATAAATCAACTATGTAACTGATTTTCAAGCCAATCAGCCAACGCACAAACCAACCAACCAGCCAACCAACCAGCCAACCACTAACCCAGAAACTCACTAACGAAGGAATGAAGGAAAGAACAAACGAATGAATGAACAAAGATAAAAAAAAAAAAGATCAGCTAGCTAACTGAATAACAAACTTACTAACCATTTAAGTAAGTACCTAACGAGCAAACAAACAAACAATCAAAACCAACCAACCAACCAACCAACCAACCAGCCACCTAGCTACCCAGCCAAACAATCACTCAAGCAACTAAGCGACCAAGCAACCAATCAATCAACCAATTAATCAACCAACCATCTCACCATCTAAGTAATTGAGTTACTTACTAAGTAACAAACTACTTAACTAATAAAAAAACAAAGGAACCAACCAACCAACCAA
>CM060344.1:326869-339369 GCA_030674155.1 Stramonita haemastoma
CACTGAGGGAGGAAGACACAGAGAGAGACAGAAGAAAGAATTGGACAGAGAACATCACACACTTGAGGAAGACGGAAGGAAGAATTGTACAGAGAACATCACATACACAAGAGGGAGGAAGACAGAAGGAAGAATTGGACAGAGAACATCAAAAACATCGAGGGAGGGAGACAGAGGGAAAAACAGAAGAAAGAATAGGACAAAAAAACATCAAACATTGGACTGATCTTGACATGGCGGTGCTACTCTGAAAAAATCTGACGAGGGACAAGCCTGAAGAAAAATATGTCAACAACACAGCCCTGGTGTCTAAAGTGACGTCAGTCAACACAGCCCTGGTGTCTTCAGTGACGTCAGTCAACACAGCCCTGGTGTCTTCAGTGACGTCAGTCAACACAGCCCTGGTGTCTTCAAAGACAGTGACATCAATGACCTGCTGATGTCATCAATGACCTGCTGATGTCATCAATGACCTGCTGATGTCATCAATAACCTGCTGATGACGTCATTGACCTGCTGATGACGTCATTGACCTGCTGATGACGTCAGTGACACCATCCTGGACAGCAGCAGTGTCGCCAAAAGTCGCTTAGCAGGTGGAAACTCTTATGTGATTATTGATTGTCTTTGTGTGTGTGTGTGTGTGTGTCTGTGTGTGTGTGTGTGTGTGTGTGTGTGTGGAGGAGAGAGAGAGAGAGAGAGAGAGAGAGAGAGAGAGAGAGAGAGAGAGAGAGAGAGAGAGAGAGAGAGGAGAGAGAGTGTGAGTGTGAGTGTGAGTGTGAGTGTGTGTGTGTGACTAAGCAGATAAGAACCCTATGTAATCAGTCAGTCTGTATGTTATTGTACTGTTTATTTATTCTTTTATATCGAGGATTATGGAATAAGCACACGGGGCCTCGGTTTACAGTCTCATCCGGACTTGTGGGGAGAGTGGAGTCGGCACTGATGTTAACTCCAGGAGAAAAATCCCCTCGACCGAGAATCGAACCCGGGTCTCAAATTGCAAGCGCAATGGTCTGGGTTCTAACCACTAGGATGCCCCCCCCCCTTCCCCTGACAGTATTGATATCATAGGGTGAAGGAAGCACCTTTGAGTTCTAGCTCTGTCATCCTTTTTCCTGTAGACTAGGGTATCAGTATGATGGAGTCTCGGGATTGACAGCACACCTACATCATTTTCATTTTGTCACCAGGCTCTTGGAACCAACATGGCGATGCAGGGCAGCAACGGAATAACAACAGTGCACAGCAGCAACATAGCAGTGAACCAAACGACGTGGTGAGTAAAGCAGCAACAAAAGGGCAGCACATTATGAAGTAACAAAGACCTTGTAAAAAGCAGCAACCGGAGGACAGGCGAAAGCAGCAGCAACACGACATTGTATAAATGATGGTAAAGACCTCACCATGAGCTTGCCTACTAGAACCCTGTATGTGCAGCAATGATCGTGACCTTATGTATCGGATTTCAAGGACGTCTTCGCAGACTAGCAAACTATTTATTCATTTATCTATTCTTTTATATCGAGGATAATGGAATAAGCACTCGTGTGCTTTTTTTTTTTTACATCCAATCCCCGTGTGTATGCAGCACTAGAACTATGAAGAGCCTTATTTCATGGAATCAGATCACTTAGGATCAGATCAATTAAGCTTTTCTTAAAAAATATTAGATTAACTGTTCAGTTAAATAATTACTCTAGTACAGGTTCATTTGTTTGTTCTGTTTTTCCCCTCTACGATAGTGGCGTTGGCCATGAAAGTTTGCCTTCTGTCGTTAATTTTTAACAACTTTGACTCTTTCATTGTATTTGAAATATTTTTAAACAAAATAGGTAAAAAGTACCGGCAAACACAGATGTTTGTACTCATTTTTTTGGTGGTCTATCCATATACAAAAGCCCTTGCAGTTTTCGGACATTTTTTTTTGGATCACATTTAAGGAAATGCAAGACATTTTATTTTGGACAATTTGCAATATGTTACAAATCCAAAGAATGACATAATCTTTATAATGAACGAGACGTGTAGTCAAGCTAGTTTCAAGTGAGAATATGACCTGCAATGCAAGGGGGATAACTACACGAGTCTTAGATTTTTTTTTTTAATCTGAGACTGTTGGCAAATTTTTTAGGGTCATCGATGGTAAACCTTTGCGGTAGACTAGGCAGATAGCTTTAAAAAATCTTTTATTATTATTGTTATTATTATTTTTTTAACTACACTATTCTTAGATTGATTTTTTATGCCGAGACTGTTGGCAAATTTTTGATGGACATCAATGGTAAACCTTTGCGGTAGATTAGGCAGATAGCTTTAAAAAATCTATTATTATTAAAAAACAACTACTACTACTAATGTCAGCAGGAAACAAAAGCAAGAAGTGTATATATACAACTTTCAGAGAGGCCGTGTGTTAGGGACACACGATGTATGTGTGTTAAAAGGAGTGAAAAAGTTTGAGGGGAGGTGCTGGTATTGAAGTATCAATCCTTTATTGGAAACAGTGTTCAGAAAAGACAGTTTGGAGAGGGGGGGACCGACAGGGATTGTAAAGTGGATGTTTGGGAAGAGGCGTTTGGGGTTTTCGTGTGGTGGGTAGGGCTATAAACAATAGTATGATTATGATTATGCCTTTGGGGAGGAGTATAGTATCAAGGGTGAAGTTTGCAGGTATTGTTAAGATAGATGTTTTAGAGTTAGTGGTGTTAAAGAACGGAGGGAGGGAGGGAGTGAGTGGTGTTAAAGAAGGGAGGGAGGGAGGGAGGGGAGAGAGAGAGGGAGAGAGAGAGAGAGAGAGAGAGAGAGAGAGAGAGAGAGAGAGAGAGAGAGAGAGAGAGAGAGAGAGAGAGAGAGAGAGAGAATTAAGGTATAGTGACATATGCAAGGCAAATTTTTATTACAAGGATAATGAATAAGCACTGTGTGCTTTTTTTTTTTTTTACATCTAGTCCCCGGGGATGGTGCAGAGAAGGGGGGTATGGTTGAACGCGGTACAATGGGGACGAAAAAGAGGGCTTGCTATAAGTGAAACTTATTCTTTCCATGTTTTTCTTTTGAGATTTTTTTAAAAATGGCGTAGATCGGTTTTTGAAAGAGACCCCCAAAACGGTGAAGGAATTGAAATCTGGTTCTAAGCATAACGAAATAACCAAACGGGATCAAAGCAGTCCAAGAAATAATCTACAATGGGAGTGAAAATAACCGCTATTAAGAAAATATCGCTGTTAAGAAAGTATCCGCTGTTAAGAAAGTATCCGCTGATACGATAATATCCGCTATCCGCTATTAAGAAAATATCCGCTATTAAGAAAATATCCGCTATTAAGAAAATATCCACTGTTAAGAAAGTATCCGCTATCCGCTGTTAAGAAAGTATCCGCTGTTAAGAAAATATCCGCTGTTAAGAAAATATCCGCTATCCGCTATTAAGAAAATATCCGCTATTAAGAAAATATTTTCAATCACGTGTTTTTATTTGAGATAATTCTGACACAAAATAGGGGTAAAATCCGCTTTTGAAACAGATAAAATAAGAACATGGGCTTGAAATCATGTTGTTAGCATGTTGAGATAAGGAAACAGAATCCAAAAAGTCCCAGAAATAATCTGTGGAGTGGTCATCTGTAACTGAGTGCTCTACCAAGGTGTCTATGTGCCGTTGTGTCCTCCTGCTTTCACACATAATACACACATACAACAACACAGACAACACCTTTATACTAAATCTTAACCCTAACCTTTGTACTAAAACTTTTTTTTTTAACCTTGCATGAAAACACACAAAAAAGCAAGTGGACACAACGGTATATGAATACAATTGTAGATATCTCATATCTTTTTCGTTTCATATTTTTAACTTTGTTCTATTTCGAGGAGATAATGGAATAAGCACTCGTGTGCTTTTCTTTTTTACATCCAGTCGCCGTGTGTACGCGTTTTTGTAAAATTTGTTATCCGTTCCCACTGGCACACATGTGGCCTATTCTTCCAAAAAGTGGAACAGATTTAACATGTGCGCAAGACGTTCTGCGTGGTTTATAGTATCTGAAGATTTTTGGATGGGGTGGGGGTGGGGGTAGTGGAGTCAGCACCGATGTTAATCCCAGAGGGAATTAATCCCCTTGAAAAGGATTTGAACCCTAGTCGGCAGATCGCGAGGCTGCTTTAAGCACAATGCTATCTTGTCCTCGGTTCCCGTAAGAATTGGGGGGGGGGGGGGGGGTTAGGGTAGGGTAATTCAGGGGTGTTGGGATGGATCGATGGATGGGGGAGGGGGGTGTATAGTGGAGGTTCTGGTGTGTGGGAAAGGGGGAGGGAGGAAGGAAGGATAAAAAACAAAGGTGTAAGTAAAGGATAGATCTAGAGGGAACCAGGGCAGTCGGGTTTTTTGTTTTTTTTGGTGTGTGTACTGAGATGGGGGTAGAACACACGAAAATGGGAGTTATAGGGTGTGGAAATGAGAGAGGAGAGAGAGGAGAGAGAGAGAGAGAGAGAGGGGAGAGAGAGAGAGAGAGGAGAGAGACAGAGAGACAGAGAGACAGAGAGACAGAGAGACAGAGAGAGGAGTGAGGGGGAGAGGGAGAGAGGGAGAGAATGAATGAATGAATAATCTTTATTTTTCAAGGGTAACAGAGTAAGCATTTACATACCTTTTTTTCATCCGGCCCTTGCCCCCTGGTTAGGGAATAGGAGGGAGGGAGAGAGGGGGAGGGAGGGAGGGAGGGAGGGAGAGAGAGAGAGAGAGAGAGAGAGAGAGAGAGAGAGAGAGAGAGAGAGAGAGAGAGAGAGAGAGAGAGAGAGAGAGAGAGAGGTGGGTGGGTGGTTGTTAAAGGGGTATGGGACGAAACGGGAAGCGAGGCAGTTGCATGTTTTCCTATTGTGAGATAATAAATAGAGGGGGTGTTTTGGGACAGGGCGGGAGTTATGGGGTGGATCTTAAAGGGGGTGGGGGGTAAAGAGGTATAAATTGGAAAGAAGTGCAATATGAATTTTTTTTTCTTCTGTTACTGATAATTATAGAGGTAAGAGATATTTTAGAAAAAGGGACCAGGGAGTTAATGCGGGAATGTAACGATAAAATGATGTACGAATCCTGAGTAGAAAAGCGGAAACATAAAAAAAGACATAATTCGTCTGGGGATAAAGGGAGGGAAGCACAAGTGACATCGGAGTTACATTTTTACACTTCTACATGCAAGGGTTGGGGGGTGGGGGAGGGGAGAGAATAGGGGGGGGGGGGAGGGAGGCTACATGTTAAAAAAGAAAAGTAGTGTTTGGTAGGGGAGGGGGGGGGGAAGTGTGTGTGTTCACATCATAAGGAAAGAGACCGACAGAGTGTGGTATAGCCTAGTAGTAGAAGGCAGACTATGAATATGGAGTGGGCCTAATCTTTTCCGAAAAGCCAGTTTTGGTGTGGGTAAATGGTGTAAAGGCCATTGGCATCAGGAGTAGGTAGGTAGGTCTATGCACTGGTCTATCATTGGTATGCCTTCAGAGATTTGACAGCAGTCCATAGTATTTATTTATTTTTTTTTTATTCGGATTTATAGAATATGTGGTTCTTTAAGTCTCTTGTTGGCTAAAGAACTTGAACTTTTTTTTTCATTGAAGGATGGAGAAAATATTTTTTTGATATTGTTCATTTCCTTTTCTTGTTTTTTTGTTGTTGGTGGTTTTTTTGTTTTTTTTTTGTTTTGTTTTTGTTGTGTGTGTGTGTGTGTGTGTGTGTGTGTGTGTGTGTGTGTGTGTGTGTGTGTGTGTGTGTGTGTGTGTGTGTGTTTGGTGTTTTTATTTTTTTTAGGGGGAGGGGGTATATCTGGTCAGGTTAATCAAGACATAGTCCTGAAATCCTGTTGTCAGGAACATCAGATTGTCGTGGGAAAATGGGAGTGCATTGGTTTTTTTTTTTCATTTTGATCGCTTTGGGGTTATTTTGGTTGCTGTTTTTGTTGGATCAGATCAGCATTTGTTTAGTTGACAGAATGATCACTCTGTTTTGAAAAGAAATGGATCTAGGTGGTGTTTTTGTTTTTTGTTATCAAAAAGAAGGGTTAGAAAAAGAAAGGGAGAAAGAATAGTTTTGGGCCTGTGAAGAATGTAAAGCCTTTCCCTCGCCCCTCACAAAAGAGAGAAATTTATCATGGAGAGATGGAATGGTTAATAATATTATGGTTGATTGTCCTCATTGGAAAGATAATTTATTATGGAGAGATGGATTGGTTTACAGTGATATTATGGTTGATTATCCTGAAATAGACTTCTTACTGGAAAGATAAATCATTATTATGAAGAGATGGAATGTTTTATAGTAATATTGTGGTTTATTTCTTATTG
Source organism: Stramonita haemastoma (assembly GCA_030674155.1). Lineage (NCBI taxonomy): Eukaryota > Metazoa > Mollusca > Gastropoda > Neogastropoda > Muricidae > Stramonita > Stramonita haemastoma. The sequence continues at coordinate 333,206 of CM060344.1, forward strand.
GAAAGGTGATTCCTTTGTTATGGAGAAATGGATTTTTTTTTTCAACTTTGTTTGTCACGGGTTAAAATTGCATTCAGATATAACAAACCTGAAGTTTGGGGGTTTTTTCCCCCAAGGAAGATGAAAAAACTGGCTATGAAAAGATAAAAGCAATTTTTTTCCCGGGGGTAATAGCAAGTTTGTTGTGGAAATGTTGTGGAAATGTGGTTATGTGGTTGCTCGCTCTTCGTGGGGGTTTTTTGTTTGTTTTTTTCGTTGGGGGTATATTTTACTTTTTGCTTGTTCTGTTGTGTTTTTTTTTTATCAATGAAATACACTAAGAAGTTTCACTATCTTGTAATCATATTTACAGTTTGAAGCATAATCCGTTTTGCTATGGAAAGATAAATGGAGACGGCTGTTAACGATATAGCTTTTTGTGTGCTGAAATTATGTTCTTGACAGCATAAGAATTATGTCATGGAAAATGTTTTGAAGGTTATAGTTTTTCAATAACATTTTAATGCTTTTCCTGGGGGTTTTTTGTGTGTGTTTTTATTTATTTATTTATATTTTTTACTTTTGAACTTTCCTTCGCAGGATGTACACAAACACGGCTTAAATCATGTTTTAGCCTGTCCCTTTTATGTGCAATTCTTAGACGTTGATTTTGCATGATATCTGGTAGACTCGTTTAAGGTATGCACTAAATGCCCTCCGCTTTGTTTGCTGCCCCCTCTCCCTGTTTTTAAAAAAAAAAATCAATTCAGGGTCAAAAGACAAGTTTTATACGCGATATTTTACAATATTGCATTTGAAGCGGATTTTCAGTTGATTTAACTGCCATGAAAAGGGTGAATTGGAACCCCCCATTTGTCATCAGCATGTTACTGTTTTTTTTGCTTGTGGGTTGCCAGTGCTACCAGTGTTTTCCTTGCTGTGTTCGCACACTCCATTGTATATAAAAGAAAAGACATTTCCTTTCTCCCCAGCCAAGTTTAGCTTGTTTTAGAATCCTAACTGGAAATTATGTCCTAAGGTGTGGATTAACTTTTACCCCCTAACTTTATGACCTATGTCAGAATATGTCTTCATAAACTCCAAGCTTGTCCATCTGAATGAGTAGAAAAAATGTTGCATTTTACTTTAGAGGATCAACAAAAGTTTTTTCCTGTAGTCAGTAGTGTTGATTTCATGTTTCCTGTATTTCATAACAATCTCGTACAAAACTGATAAATTCCTACCTTGATAGGGTTAGAAATCAAAATGGTGAGCACACACCATTAGCACTTGACTACCCAACTGAATTTTTTTCTGAGAAAACAAGCTTGGCAGAATTTCTTTTTTTTTTCTCCAAAAAACTTAAAAGGTGATGTTTTGCACTGATTTATTCAGGGCGTCTGTATTTTCTGGCTGTAAAGATGAACATGGCTGAAATGACGCTTTCTGTTAATCCTGTGTTTTAAAATCATAATGATTGCAATGAACGTCATTGTGGTCTGAGATATTTCAAACGATGGTGTGAGAATTCAAAAACGAACTAAGGTCAGTTGGTGGGTCAGTCATTGTGTCACTGCTGGTCAGAGCATTGGGAAAAGCCTACCTCCCCCTTCAGCTCCCCCCAAAAAGCTGGAGTTAGGGTTGGGTAGCCGGCTCGCAGCTAAAATTAAACAACATGAACAGGAAACTTTAGAATGACTTAAAATGCATAGTGCCTTTTTCATTTTATTTTATTTTGAGGATCATGGAATCATGTGAAAATTTTATCAGAAGCAATATGCATAGATCTAAGTGTAAAAAACATACGACCCAAAATAAAACCAAACAACTTGACCAAGGTGTTTGTTCAGTTCCATTTATGAATGAATGACTGTTTTTACAAACATTGTATAGTATGTGAACACGATCTCGGGTGTGGGTGTGCGTGCGCCGCGCGCGCTCGCGTGTGTGGGAGTGTGTGTGTGTGCGTGTGTGTGTCCACGTGTTTTAATTAATTTTTTTTTAAAAATTCTTTTACATCGGGGATAATGGAATAAGCACCCATGTGCTTTTTTACACCCAGTCCCCGTGTGTATGCAGTTTTTGTAAATCGTGTCATCTGTTCTCACCGGCACACGATGGCCTACTCTTACGAAAAGTGGAACATGATTTAACGTGTGCGCAAGATGTTTTGTGTGCGTTCGCACACGGGGCCTCGGTTTATAGTCTCATCCGAAGGACCGCGTGTGTGTTTCCGCGTGTGTTCACGAGTGTGCGTGTGTGTGCACGTGCATGCGGTTTAGTCAGTTAAATTTATTCAAAGTCAAATTTTTATTTCCGCATGGTACATTGAATAAGCATTGATTTGGTTTTTTTCATCAAGCCATCTATATAGGAAAAAAACAACAAAAAAACCCAAGGAAAAAAACATTTCACCAATATTAACCTGATTTCAACAACCTCAAAAATAAAATATACCTATAGATTAAAAAAGAGAAAAACAAACAAAAAAGAAATCCACTCAAAAGTCACACACACACACACACACACACACACACACACACACACACACACACACACACACACACACACACACACACACACACACACATGCATAAAAACACGCTCGCGCGCTCGCCAACACGAGCACGTATGCACATACGCGCGTGCACACGTTTAGAGTTTTAAAAAAATTGTAAAGTGTCAAACAAATTATTTTAGTTACAATATCACTTATACTATCATTTAAAGAGGTTTTTTTAAGCCCATGAACTGTCAAACGAATTAAACCAGGCTATAACAATTGTCTCCATACTTTCGATTCATACTTTATAAATAAAAAAAGGAAGAAAATATCAAGTCAAAAGAAAATTTTTTTTAGAGACCCATAATAATACAATAGGATTATACCCATCACCACTGACCCCCCCCCTCCCCACAACACTAACACAACAAAAAATAAAAAAAATAAAAAATAAAAAAGCGTTGGAAGGGACGGGGAGGGGTATCAAGGAGGAAGGGGTAAAATACAAACAGCAAACAAGAGTTATAATTATAAAAAATGATTATACTAATAAAAAAAAAACTTACACATATCAACAACAACAAAAAACAACCACAACCAAAACCAAACAATAAAACAAAAACAAAAAAGGCCTTAACCACTAACCAAAACAATATAAATTTGATAGTGCTGTTAGCCTCACCAATAATAACAATAAAACGTTGAAATAAAAATGTTCATGCTAAAACCTCTTGAACAGGGTAAGAAACAATGAATGAAGAAAGTCATCAATCTAGCCATCATTTGGTTTTCTCCTTTTCCGCAGTATTTAAGTTTGCAAATTGTACACGTATTTACATACATCACTTATACCCTTCTCATGTACATTTATTTGTAAAAGTCTTTCTCCTCCTCTCCCCCCTTCCACATTCATACATAGCATACAAGTGTAATATTTCCAGTCACAGTATATCATACTTGAAAGATTTTTAGGGGGAGCAGAGAGTACCAATACATTTCATTTAAACATGGCTGATTGGATTAAGTTCTTAAATATTTTTGCATAAGCGCAATAAGTGATTTTTCAACTGATTCTCGAACTAATTTTTGTTTTTTGATACATTTTAAACGTTTTGGGAGTTTGTTCCATAAATCCCTACCTGAATATAAGAAACTTGTTGTGTAAAGATTATTTCTGGGTCTGGGAAATGTTAGTAGATGGTTATGCCTGTGCTCATTAATTTTGAATCTATTGGTAATCTTGGGAGGGGCTTTTCCATTGACAACTTTTTGTACAAATAGAGCTTTATTGAAATAAAGTCTGTTTTGAAATGTAAGAATATTTGTTTGCTTACAATCATTGATGGTTAGGGAGCTTAATTTTGATAGAACAAGTTTTAGTGCTCTTTTATATAATCGATGAATGAATTTTAAATTAGTTTCACTGCAGTTGTCCCAAAGAGATGAAACATAGTAATTATAGGCAAAATATGGTCACACACAAAAAGTTGGTGTGAGTGATTGCGCGCGCGCGCGCGCGTGTGTGTGAATCTAACTCTGGCTTCAACGAAATGCCTATACAGAAAGTGATGTTACGAAAAGGTACACTGCAGAGAATTACATAAAAAGTTATTGTAGCGGTGGACTTCCTAATTCTGCGCGTCAAATTTGATAAACACTTAATTGCAGAGAGAGAGAGAGAGAGAGAGAGAGAGAGAGAGAGAGAGAGAGAGAGAGAGAGAGAGAGAGAGAGAGAGAAGAGAGAGAGAGAGAGAGAGAGAGAGAGAGAGAGAGAGAGAGAGAGAGAGAGAGAGAGAGAGAGAGAGAGAGAGAGAGAGAGAGAGAGAGAGAGAGAATGAATGAATGAATGAATGAACATTTTTTGAATGAACATTTTTATTGAGGGAAAAGATTAAGCACAATGGTGGCTTGTTTTCATCCAGCCCTCTTTAAAAAAAGAAAAAAAAAGAAAAAAAAAAGTGAATCAATCAACCAATCAATCCAAATGCATAATTCAAGTATAAAGCTATGAAAATCAAAATTTGGTGAATAAATCAACCAATCGTATGATTTGAGCATAAAGCTATAACATTTGAAAAGAGAGAGAGGGAGGGAGTGAGAGGAATAAGGTGCGGGCTGTTATTGTCTTTTTCAGCTCCTGAAGAGGGTAAGAAGAAATGGACAAAGAAAAGAGAAAAATAGAATAGAGGGAAAGAGGGAGAGGACGAGTAAGAGGAGGGGGAAGAGGAGAGAGAGAGAGAGAAAAAAAAAAAGGACCAGGGAAACAATAAGAACTACAATTATGCAAGTTAGTACCTAATTATGTCAAGTGAGCAAAATCATAACATACCCAAGATTATATAAAGGTTTCATCATAAATCTGAAATATAATGTGCACCTAGACAGTTCAATGAAATAGAAACGCTTTACATAAGAGACAGACATAATGGTGGGGGAAGAGAGAAAAATTGGGGAAGGGGGAAAAGAAGAATAGTAGAGAGAGGGGGGAGAGGAGGAGTGAGGTAGAGAGGGAGAGTGAGAGTGAGAGAGAGAGAGAGAGAGAGACAGACAGACAGACAGACAGAGAGAGACAGACAGACAGACAGACAGACGGACAGAGACAGACAGAGAGAGAGAGAGAGGGGGGGGGGGGGGGGAGAGACTCTTTAATTTAACGCCTTCTCACACAGATGATACGATAAGTATTTTTTTTTAAAACAAAAAGTTTCGTTTTTTCACAGTACATAATTTTGCTACATGTTGTAGCCAATTTGTTCCGTATATTTGCTTTTTTTTTGTTTGTTTTGTTGGGGTAGGGGTAGGTGATAATTGTCTAATCATATAGCTGAACTGGGAAGACTGAAGTTTTTTAGTGGGTGTCTTGCAGCTGTGGTCACAAGTTTATAAAATACTGCATTCGCTGTGATAAATCAGAGAAATGAAAAACAGAACAAATAAACAAACAAGCAAAGAAACAAATAATAAATAAAACGAACCAATACCGCCACCAACCCCTGATACAATGTAGAGTAAATAGAGTAGAAGGGAGCAAACTTTAGCTCAACTGCTACGTTTTCTGAATTTACTTCCCTTGGACCGTCTCTTGACTGACGGTTCATGATTAAAAAAAAAAAAAAGACTTCCAAACTACATACCCTTCTTATTGCTACTACTACTGCTGCTGTTGTTGTTGTTGTTGTTGTTGTTGCTGCTGCTGCTGCTGCTGCTGCTGCTGCTGCTGCTGCTGCTGCTACTACTACTACTACTACTACTACTACTACTACTACTACTACTACTACTACTACTACTGCTGCTGCTGCTGCTGCTGCTGCTGCTGCTGCTACTGCTGCTGCTGCTGCTGCTGCTGCTGCTGCTACTACTACTACTACTTCTCTCCCCAAAAGTCTTTCGGATGAGAGTGTGAACCGAGGCCCCGTGTTCGAACGCACGCAGAACATCTTGCGCACACGTTAATTCCTGTTCCGCTTTTCGTAAGAGTAGGCCATTGTGTGCCGGTAGGAACAGATGACACTATTTACAAAACTGGATATACATGGGGATTGCATTAAAAAAAAGCAGATGAGTACTTATTCCATTATCATCGATATAAAAGAATAATAAATAAATAAACAAATAGATAAACTACTATTCCTACTCCTACTAGTACTGCTCCGGAGCAAATGCTGTAAAAGGGAGCAAACTT
>CM060344.1:342282-359782 GCA_030674155.1 Stramonita haemastoma
CTTGGCACACATCTTTGCAACAATTCATTGCATCAAACCATGGCCACAATTTGCAACACATCATCGCATCAAGCCATGGGCCACACATCTTGCAACAGGCATCGTGTTGGGAGGCAGGAGATGTGACTGCTGAAATAAAAGAAAGTGTCATTACAACCAACCCCCTCTCTCCTGCCACTCAACGTGTTCATTGCCAGAACTGTGGACTGCTTTCTTTGTGGCTTCTGTATGCCCCCTGACTTGTGTTTTTTTTCTTTCAGAGGGGTATGTGCATGAAATGCATGTGTGAGAGAGAGAGAGCAGTAGACTCCCCTGCTACACCTCTGAGGTTCACCAATGGTGAGATTTTGCATATACGACCATTTTTCCTCGCCCTGAAGGTAGCCACATTTTGACTTTTGGGGAGGCATGTCGTCTAGACACTGACATTTTATCCTCTTAAATAAAATGGCTAAAATACAACCATCTTAAAATACCAACATTTAAACCAGATGAATAAATGACTTTAAAAAAGTTATCTCAAAATATTGACATTTAAATCGTATGCATAAAAGGGCTGGATACAGCCGTCTCTAAATCTCGCATGTAAAATGGCTAAAGAAAAAATATCTAAATGGGCTACAGCCATTTAAAATACGAACATTTAAATCGCACACATAAAACGGCTTAAAATAACCCATCTAAATGGGTTAAAAAAACCCTTCTAAATGGGCTAAAATAACCTTCTAAATTCGTTAAAATAAATCCATATAAAAAATAAGAACATTTAAATTGCACACATAAAATGGGTCAGTGGTTTAAAAATGCCATACTTAAAATGCGCATATAAAAATGGCTATAATACAACTGTAAATGGGCTAAACATCAATTATACGCAAAAAATGGCTAAATACAGCATGAATCTTGCGCATAAAATGCCTAAATTACAGCGATCTGAATATGATCAAATATGGCTATCTAAAAATATCAATATTTTAATCACACACAGAAGCAAAAAAACCCCAAAAAAACAGCCGTCTGTAATCCCTGTAATGGGCTAATCCCCCCTCCCCCCCCCCCAAAAAAAAAAAATGCATATCCAGAGATCATGGGTTTGTATCAGAACTCATCACGTACATAAAGGGGCAGCAGAGAGACATCCAGAGTCATGAACTGGATGTGGGCCGGCCTCTCTAGAGTGTAAGAAAGGTTAAAGGCCAACACACTTGTTTGAAGGGGGCTTCTCCTCTGAGGACTCTCTGCTGCCATGTTCTACACGATAGGCTAGACAAAACCATCTAAATGTGCTAAAATAAAAACCATCTAAATGGGCTAAAATAACAATCAAATGGACTAAAACAAAGCCATCTACATGGGCTAAAACAAATCCATCTAAATGGGCTAAAAACAACAATCTACATGGGCTAAAACAATCTAAATGGGCTGAAACAAAACCATCTAAATGAGCTAAATAAAAAATAATCTAAATGTGCTAAAACAAAACCATCTAAATGAGCTAAAATAATCTAAATGAACTAAAACAAAACCATCTAAATGGACTAAAACAAAACTACCTAAATGAGCTAAAACAATCTAAATGGGCTAAAATAAAAACGATCTAAATGGGCTAAAACAAAACCATCTAAATGCATAAAATTGGCAGCAGAGACATCCAGAGTCATGAACTGGATGTGGGCCGGCCTCCCTAGAGTGTAAGGAAGATTAAAGGCCCGAAACACTTGTTTGAAGGGGGCTTCTCCTTTGAGGACTCTGCTGCCATGCTCTATGTGAGTTTCTTACCACTACCATACTTTAAATCACACACATATAATGGCTAAAACACAGCCGTCAAAATGGGCTAAAATAGCGATCTAAATGGGCTAAAACAAAACCATCTAAATGGGCTAAATAATCTGAGCTAAAAGAAAACCATCTGAATGGGCTAAAACAAAACCATCTGAATGGGCTAAAATAACAATCTAAATGGGCTAAAACAAAACCATCTGAGTGGGCTAAAATAATCTAAATGGGCTAACAATAAAACCATCTAAATCAGCTAAAACAACACCATCTAAATGAGCTCAAATAATCTAAATGAGCTAAAACAAAACTATCTAAATAGGCTAAAACAAAACTAAATGAACTAAATCTAAATGGGCTAAAACAAAACCATCTAAACACATAAAGTGGCAGCAGAGACATCCAGAGTCATGAACTGGATGTGGGCCGGCCTCCCTAGAGTGTAAGGAAGATTAAAGGCCCGAAACACTTGTTTGAAGGGGGCTTCTCCTCTGAGGACTCTGCTGCCATGCTCTATGTGAGTTTCTTACCACTACCATACTTTAAATCACACACATATAATGGCTAAAACACAGCCGTCTAAATGGTGTAAAACACAGCCGTCTAAATGGGCTAAAATGACATCTAAATGAGCTAAAACAAACCATCTAAATGGGCTAAAACAACACCACCTAAATGAGCTAAAACAAAACCATCTGAATGGGCTAAAATAACAATCTAAATGGGCTAAAACAAAACCATCTGAATAATAGGCTAAAACAACATCTAAATAGGCTAAAATAACACCATCTAAATGGGCTAAAACAACACAATCTAAGTGAGCTAAAATAACGATCTAAATGGACTAAAATAACGATCTAAATGGGCTAAAACAAAACCATCTAGACAGGCTAAAACAAAACCATCTAAATGGGCTAAAATAACGATCTAAATGGACTAAAACAAAACCATCTGAATGGGCTAAAATAATCTAAATGGGCTAAAACGAAACCATCAAAATCAGCTAAAACACAAACCATCTAAATGAGCTAAAACAAAACCATCTAAATGGACTAAAACAAAACTAAATGAGCTAAAACAAAATCTAAATGGGCTAAAATAAAACGATCTAAATGGGCCAAAACAAAACGATCTAAATACATAAAGTGGCAGCAGAGACATCCAGAGTCATGAACTGGATGTGGGCCGGCCTCCCTAGAGTGTAAGGAAGATTAAAGGCCCGAAACACTTGTTTGAAGAGGGCTTCTCCTCTGAGGACTTTGCTGCCATGGTCTATGTGAGTTTGTTACCACTACCATACTTTAAATCACACACATATAATATCTAAAACACAGCCGTATAAATGGTCTAAAACAAAACCATCTAAATGGGCTAAAACAAAACCATCTAAATGGGCTAAAACAAAACCATATAAATGGGTTAAAACACCATCTAAATGGGCTAAAACAACAATCTAGATAATAATAATACATGGAATTTGTATAGGGCTATATCTTGTAAAACAAATCAAAGCACTTGCATTTGACCTACACAACATACAAGCAATCAATTTACAGTTAAAACAAATTCGAATGTACTCTCGCACCCACGCGCTAATGGGCTGAAACAAAACCATCGAAATGAGCTAAAACAAAACCATCTAGACGGGCTAAAACAAAACCATCTAAATGAGCTAAAACAAAACCATCTGAATTCGCTAAAATAATCTAAATGGGCTAAAACAAAACCATCTGAATGGGCTAAATACCCATGTAAATGGGAAAAATAACAATCTCAATGGAATCAAACAAAGCCATATAAATGGGCTAAAACTAAACCATCTAAATGGGCTAAAATAATGTAAATGGGCTAAAACAAAACCATCTAAATGAGCTAAAACAAAACCATCTAAATGGGCTAAAACAACAATCTAAATGGGCTAAAACAACACCATCTAAATGGGCTAAAATACCCATGTAAATGGGATAAACAAAACCATGCAAAACGAGTGAAAACAAAACCACCTAAATGGGCTAAAATAGTGTAAATGAGCTAAAACAAAACCATCTAAATGGGCTAAAACAACACCATCTAAATGGGCTAAAACAACACCATCTACATGGGCTAAAATAACGATGTAAATGGGATAAACAAAACCATCTAAATGGGATAAAACAACAATCTAAATGGGCTAAAACAAAACCATCTAAATGGGCTAAAACAATCTTCTAAATGGGCTAAAACATGATCTACATGGGCTAAAACAACAATCTACATGGGCTAAAACAAAACCATCTGAATGGGCTTAAACAAAACCATCTAAATGGGCTGGGCGGATAGCCTAGTGGTCAGAACATTGCGCTGGCAATTTGACGACCGGGTTCGAGTCCGGTCGAGGAGGTTTTTCTCCTGGAGTTAACAACAGTGCTGACTCCACTCTCCCCAAAAGTCCTTCGGATGAGACTTTAAACCGAGGCCCTGTGTGCGAACACACGCAGAACATCTTGCGCACACGTTAAATCCTGTTTCGCTTTTCGTAAGAGTAGGCCATCGTGTGCCGGTGGGAACAGATGACAATATTTACAAAACTGCATACACACGAGGACCGGATGAAAAAAAGCACATGATTGCTTATTCTGTTATCCTCGATATAAAAGAATAAATATAAAAATAAATATAAAATCTAAATGGGCTAAAACACCATCTAAATGGGCTAAAGCAATTTACATGGGCTAAAACAAAACCATCTGAATGGGCTATAACAAAACCATCTAAATGGGCTAAAAGAAAACCATCTGAATGGGGTAAAATAACCATGTAAATAAGATAAACAAAACCATCTAAATGGGCTAAAACAAAACCATCTAAATGGGCTAAAACAACATCATCTAAATGGGTTAAAAGAACCACCTAAATGGGCTAAAACAAACATGTAATTGGGCTAAAACAAAACCATCTAAATGGGCTGAAACAAAATGACACAAAAGTCTCATTCAGATGAGACTATAAACCAAGGCACTGCATGTGCAAACCCACCCAGAACATTTTGCACACAGAACATTTTGCACACCTTAAAGTTCCGCCTTTCAAAGAACAGGCAGAACAAGTCATCTGTGCTGGTAGGAGCCGATGACAAAATTATATAAAAAAACAAACCAGCATGCACACAGGTATGTTTAGACACCATCCCTTGGGGGAAAAAAAAAGAATAGGTAGGCGCTGCACTTGTGGCCATGTGCTCTCCCCTCCCCCCAGAGCAGCCGGAATTTCACACAAAGAAATCTGCTGAGACATAAAGTGGAATAAAATAAATAATCATTGGGCTATCCCGCTCCCTTCAGTCACAATCAGATCACTTTGGTTGTCCCTTCCCAATCCAAACCAGCAGAGTAGCCTACGTAAAACAGGTATTCAGTCACAACCAGGGCATCAAAGATAACACCCACTGTCACTCCACCCACAGTAAGGTGACAAATGTCTTGTAACACTATACAAAACAATAACTCCACCACCACCACAAAGACCAACACAGGTATCCACTCCACTGACAAATAGTTACCACAAGGGAAACAGTAGGATATGTATATATATATAAAAGAGATCTAAACCCCACCTGAAGGTCATCAAAAGTCACCAGCAGGTAGGACATCAGGCAAATTGCCACACAAAACAAAGACTGCACTACTGCCAGTCAAAACTATTTACTCCCCTCAAAAGAGGTATAAACAACAATATAACCAAGACCATAACCTGGCATCACTCATGAAGCAACCACTAGAAGGAACAAACTATACAGCTATCAACTCTTCCTAGGAAGAGTCCCCACACTGCAAACAGCACAAATGCCATAGATACATAGAGCCCAACTTCACCTGAAGACCTTAACACACAAATCACCAGCAGGATATAAGTCAGACCAACCGACAGCAAACCACCAGAGATTGCACAACTGCAACTGGCATGACCACAGCCACCTCACTGGAACCAGACTGACAAACAACACTCTTCACTTCACAAAGAAAACCTCCCTTGGATAAACAACCCCAAAATAACACCAGCTTAAAAAATATGTACCACTGTAACAAACAAAACTCTTCACTTCACAAAGAAAACTTCCCTCTGATAAACAACCCCAAAATAACACCAGCTTAAAAAATATGTACCCAGACACCAATCTTGCCCTTAAACAAAAGAAATGACCCCCCACCCCCCTTCCAAACTTTGCCTAATAAACTAAGAATGACCTCTTACAAAATATCCAGTCAGCAAGCTTGGCCTGCTAACCTCAGATTGACCTACACAAGAAGTCCCCCCCCCCCCCCCCCCTCTCTCTCTCTCTCTCTCTCTCTCTCTTCTCTCTCTCTCTCTCTCTCTCTCTCTCCTCTCTCTCTCTCTCTCTCTCTCTCTCTCTCTCATGGGAAGGATAGCCCAGTAGTCAGAAAATTGTGCTTGCAATTTGATGACACCTGGTTCAAATCCCCTCCAGGAGATTTTTCTCCTGGAGTTAACATGAGGGCTGACTCCACTCTCCCCAAGTCCTCTGGATGAGACTGTAAACCAAGGCCATGTGAACCCATGCAGAACATCTTGCCCACACTTAAATCCTATTCCGCTTTTGGTAAGAGTAGGCCATTGTGCCCGTGGGAACAATTGACAATATTTACAAAACTGCATAGCCTACACACGGGACTGGATGAAAAAAAAGCACAAAAGTGCTTATTCTATTATCCCAGATATAAAAAAAAATAAAACTCTCTCTCTCTCTCTCTCTCTCTCTCTCTCTCTCTCTCTCTCTCTCTCTCTCTCTCTCTCTCTCTCTCTCTCTCTCTCTCTCTCTCTCTTTCAAAACAAAGGAGGTCATGATAACAGTGACACCCATCCCTTCTCTTCCCCCTCCATAGCTGTTACAAAGATTCAAGATTCAAGATTTAATTCACCTTTGACCCCTTTTGGGGCATGGAGGATTTCAGAAAACAAAATCAACTGTAACATATATAATTTGCATTAATAGAATTCATACACAGAATTTCACAGAAATAAAAATATAGTCAACTTTTCATTAATTTCATGCAAGTTTACTCTTAACAATGAATTTGCTAAGTTTTAAGAAAGTATGTTTGTCAGAAGAGAACAAAGACATGCCAAATACTCCATGACAACCACCCTCCCATCCATTTCACAATTCAATGATTTATTAGCACACAAATAGAGAAATTCATGTGGGTTACAAACAACAAAAAAAGTAAATAGGAAAAACATTTATCACAGAGAAATAACACAGCACAGTACACAAGATATATATACATTTTTAAAAAGATCAACAGAAACCTTTATCACCCAAAACAATAAAATTCAATCATTAAAAACAGATACACACACGGACCATGATTCACATTCCTATATCCCTGTGAAGCATGGACCCTGACTACAGATTTGGAGAGAAGAGTACAGGCAGTAGAGATGAGATGCTTCCCGAGACTCCTTGGCATCTCTTACAGAGACCACATTAGCAACAAATAAGTGCATAACAGAATCCAGCAAACCATTGGTCCCTACGAAAATCTTCTATCAATCATAAAGAAGGGTAAACTTAAATGGTAGGGCATGTCACAAAATCAAAAGGACTAGCAAAAACAACACTGCAAGGCACTGTCCAAGGAGGAAGAAAAAGAGGCAGCCCAAAGAAGAGATGGGAGGACAACATAAGCAAATGGACCAGCCTAGAACTCAACAAAACCCTGAAAAAGGCAGAACAGAGAGAGAGGAATGGAGGGAACTGGTTGTCTAGTCTTCAGGGATGCCTCCACAGTTGCCAGACTAAGGGAGAAATAGATAGATAGATAGATAGATAGATAGATAGATAGATAGATAGATAGATAGATAGATAGATAGATAAATAGATAAATAGATAGATAGATAGACAGATAGATAGAAAGCAACAAACACACAGACACAAACACACACAGGCACACATGGGCAAACACATATCACCCCCCCACCCTTACACATACACACACTGCATGCATAATCCTATACCAATGCACAAATGATTACAACATGTCATACAATAAGAGCACTATCAATTGTCAAAAAGTACATATAATACTTTTTTCTAAAGTAGACAAATTTTAAATAATCCACACACATATTGCTTTTAGTAAAAGAAACCTACCTGGACTTTGCTAAAGGCATCCCATACATGATATTCTCATGCCCAGTTCTCTCTCTGTCTCTCTCTGTCTCTCCCTCTCTCTGTCTCTCCCTCTCTCTGTCTCTCTCTATGGACAAGAAGATTATTTTACAGCACCTTTGTACATATTGAAAAAAAAAGAAAGTATAGATAGTAAAGCCATAAAAATAGTTTTGGGAGTTCCAATACACACAAATACAAGGAGAGCTTATCAAGAGGCAAACTTATTATCTCTTTCAGATCAGCTATACTATGTGTAGCAAAATAGTTTCCAGAAGTTTATCTGTGCAAAATTCAGTTAAGAGAGAAATATTTTTAGATTCGACTAAAGACTATCCTAAAAAAGCTCAAAACATATCTTCACTTCACTCAGTTTGTGACTACACAAGTGACTTATTTTCGAAATGTGAAGTTGATATTTCAGACATTGTTGTTATGCCAACAATACCTAAGATACTTCAATGGGAACACAAAACTGCTACATTTGATATCGATAATACCATGTCCAAAGAAGATGAAATCAATATTCTAACTTGCAACGTTAGAGAAAATCTTGATACTAATTATTCAAATCATTTAATAGTCTTCACTGATGGTTCAGTGTATGAAACAAGTGCAGGATCAGGTTTTGTTATCCCTGCTTTCAAAATTCAAAAATCCTATTGCCTTGGAAAAGGTTTTTCTATTTTTACAGCAGAATTATATGCAATTCTTATGGCACTAATATTTCTATCCCCGTGCAGTACCTGGGAAGTTTGCTAAGCAAGCTGAGAATAGGACTACTGTTCCCTGCCAGGCATGTCGTAAAAGGCGACTAAGGAGGGTCTCACTTGTCAGGTCAGGCTTGCCTGCTACCAGTAATCCATGCTAAACTGGTACTGCCTGTCGTATGTGGGGGAAGCACACCCCAACAAAAAAAAGCCTGGTCCCCAGGTTGGGGGCTGGCCCTCCAGGTTGGGGGTTGGGCACAGGGCCGACAACCCTGTCTCATAAAAAACAGTAGGTTACAGAAACAGCAACAAAGAAAAATACTACTTCTGTGTGTGAGGGGCCTTCCGAGCCCAGTGAGGCTCGAATGAATGCTGGTGGCCAAAGCCAAGAGGACATTGCCGGCAGGATAAGGATGGACCTAAACACCACCAAAACCAAGATCAGACTAGGACATTGGAATGTAAGAACAATGTATGAAACAGGCAAGCTGGCACAAGTAACATCAGAAATGAGACGATTCAAGCTTCATGTCCTAGGTGTGAGTGAGAACTGATGGACTGGATCTGGGAGGATGAAAACCACCACCAGAGAAACCGTCCTCTACTCTGTGAGAGATGACAACATGCACCATGAGGGAGTTGCCATCATCCTCAAGAAAGGTGTAGAGCGATGCCTGCTGGAATGGAAGGCAGTAAACAACAGACTTATGAGTGCCAGATTGAAGGGCAAGCACATCAACATCTCCATCATTCAGTGCTACGCACCAACCAACGAGGTTAGCAAAGAAGACAAAGACAATTTCTACAGCTAGCTCCAGACAGAGACCAAAAAAAACCCCACGACACGACCTTCTAGTCATCATGGGGGATCTGAACGCTAAGGTCTGAAATGACAACCCCGACTATGAAAGAGTCATGGGGAAGCATGGTATGGGGACCAGGAATGACAATGGAGAGAGATTGGTAGAGTTCTGTGCCATGAACAACCTGGTGATAGGAGGGACCCTCTTCACGTACCGTGACATCCACAAGCTGACCTGGAACTCACCAAATGGAAGAGACAGGAACCAGATTGACCACTTGATGATCAATGGTGTATGGCGACGCTCCCTTCTGGACAAGAAGACCATGCGCAGTGCGGACGTCAGAAGTGACCATCACCTTGTGACAGCAACCATCCAGATAAAGTTGAAGAACACTGAAGCCAGGCCAGCTACTCAGGCACGCTTTGACACCCAGCGACTGAGAAACAACACCATAAAGGCTGACTTTGTCTGTGACCTAAGGAACAGATTTCAGACCTTACAAGACCTGACAGATCAACAGACATAGACTCAACATGGAAGCATATTGCCATGCTATACACCAAGAGCAGCAAGTCGACATTAGGCCACCAAAAGAAGAAGACAAATAAGACCGGATCCAGCAGGAGACGTTAGATGCCATTGAGGAGAGAAGACAGATCAAGAAAAGAATGCTTCAGACAAAATCCCCATGACTGCAAGAGAGACAAGAAGAGATGTATAGAGAGACTAACAAGAAAGTGAAGAGACTTACACGCCACGATAAGAGAGATGCCATGGACCAACTTGCAGCTGAAGCAGAGGATCTATGTCTATCTAGTCCTCTTTGTGCTCAGGTAGCACATAAGGCCTCAACTAGATCCTGCCACAGATGTCGGTCAGCTGAAATACGCTCCAGACGGCCCCATGTCCAACCCTTTTCCTTCATCTCCCTCTCTACTGTTCTCCTCCAAGTTTCCTTGGGGCGGCCTCTCTTTCTTCAACTGTCTGGAGTCCATCCTAGGTGATTATGGATATGGCTGTAGTCTTCTGGCGGAGCACATGTCCGATCCATTGCCAACGCCTCCGTTTGACTTGCATGGAGATGGGTTCAGTTTCTGTTCTTTGGTGGATTTCTTCATTGGTGATGGTATTCGGCCAAAAGATGCGTAGAATGCATCTGAGGCATCTGTTTTGGAAGACATCAAGTTTGTTGCTGATGGTTTTGGTCATCTTCCATGACTGCTCCATAAAGGAGGGTGCTAATCATGTTTGATTTGAAAATTCTTAATTTGGTCTTCAGGCGTATGTTCCCTGCCTTCCATGTGCTCCTGAGTGAGGCAAAGGCCTGGCTGGCTTTTACATGTCGAGCCCAGATCTCCACCTCCCCATCTCCTGTGTTTGACATTGTGGATCCAAGATAGGTGAAGTCATTTACTTCCTCGATCTGATCCCCATTTAGTCTGATGTTCTCTTGGACTCTGGCATTCATTCTCATGTTCTTTGTCTTCTTGGTGCTGATTTTCAAGCCGAGGCTTCCAGCAGTTGTTGCCATGACATCTGTCTTTTCCTGCATGCCTTGGTGGCAATGTGACAGCAGGGCGATATCATCAGCAAAATCCAGATCTTCCAGCATTTTTGTTGCTGTCATTGTTATGGTCCACTGATCCCTCTCCTCTCTCCATCCATGGAATTCTTTATAATCCAGTCCATGGCCAGAATGAAGAGGAACGGCGATAGGATGCAGCCCTGCTTCACACACACCCTGCCCACCTACCCATGTCAATATGGCAGGCTAAAATGTTTGGGTGGGGGGTTTCATGTAAGTGGGGTAGAAGGGAGGAGGCATGAAGTAAGGCCAGTTTGGAGGGGGAGGATAGAACATAGGGTAGGGAGGGAAGGAGGGTTTGTTACTCTGAGTTTGGTTCCCTCTGCTATCAGGGGGGTTCATGGGAGTGGTGGGTGAGGGGCTGTATGGGGATCCACTCCTGTCCATTGGGAGGGACCTAAAATATTCAGCTAAGAGCTGGTTATTCAGGTAAGGGTGGAATGGAAAGACATCTTTTTTGCGGGAAGCAGGAAGGGAGGTAGGATGATGATCCTTTTAGGAAGGTGGGGATGAGGGAGAAGAGCCTGTAGGGGGAATTTTTGATGCCAGTTTGGGGTTTTTTGAAGTTGGAAGAGGAGGAAACTCTTCAGGATACTCCTGATCACTGGCTTGTGAGGGCTGGTGGGGCAGTTAGTAGAGTTTTTTGGGGAATGGGTTGAGGTTTGTGATTTGTAGGGAGTTGCTGTTTACTCCTAGACATGTCATTAGGATGATTTTTTGGTAGGAGGAGTGGGGATGGGGATGAGGGGTTTGGTACAGGGATGTACGATTTTTTGGTCGTACATCAGAGCTTTGGTTGTCTCTCACACTACTATTTCTACTTTGGGGTTGAGGAAACAAGTTGAGGGCTAATCTAGCTGTGCCTTTCTTTGAAGGATAGAAGGCATCTCTGTATAGTGCTAACCGGGGTGCTCCATTTGTTGTCTGAAACATTGTCAATGCACTCTACTTTGCTTTCTAAGGTGGCACACGCTGATTACAAATTCTTGTTGCTTGGGCTTATGACAGCATTAAGGGCATGTCTGCCATTAGCAGGTATTATGGTAGAGGCTCTGATAGTAGCCTCTGGGAACATATGATGGCACTGACTGAGCAGTTTCTGCCATGTGTCAGTGCTGATGCCATCCTTTGCTGATGCAGAATGGTGTAAGCAGTCAGTCAATCCAACATGTACAGTGACTTGCTGCATAGTCGGGTTTGGTGTTTGCTGACTAAGCCAAACTGTCAGCTGGGTAACTGTCAACTCCTGTATACACACTTTTTGGGAGTGACTACGAGGATGGCAAGCACGGGTAAGGTTTACACCCTGAATGGCAGAGTCACCCAGCAAAATTGTTGTAGCTTTTCTGTTTAGAGCTATGTGATTCAGAGGGTGAGCAGGTGGGAGCTGCACATGTTTACCATGTTTTGCAGGGGTGGAGTAACCACTTTCCATTTGTCTGGCTGAGGGGGATTTGGACTGAACACGGGCAGTTTCTGGGATGGGGACATTGTTGGTTGGGAAGGGAGTTCACTAGGTGAGTGGATATGTTTTGAATCAGTCCTTTTTGGATGTGATGGGGTAGCTGGTTTTACCTGGGAGGGTTTAGGTATTGATTGCTTTTGGGCAGATTGTTGGAGATGATTAAGCTGAGTATGAATAGAATCCATTTCTATTTTTACATACTGTTTTGTTTGTTGTAGAACAGACCTCAAAGCAGTGATCTCAGCTTTAAGGGCCTGTGTGTCTTTTTCATATTTTTCCACAGACACACATTCAACATGACAACAAACTAAATCATTGATATTAGTCTGGCATGCAGTACTAGCTATGCTGTCTAGGGAAGAAGGGGAAAGATCAGTAGTCTGTTCCTCTCTTGTCTCTGTCAACACACACACATTTTGTTTATGTAGGTCTTGTTCTGTGGTGTCTGAAGACACACACACACTTTCATTTGTAGGTCTTGTTCTGTGGGGGAAGGAAGAGAGGGGTAGATTGAAAGGTGGAGATCATCAGCTTCTTTCTGTGGGTCAGGTTGACTTCTGCTAGGCTTATTGTCACACACAGAGGGTGGGAGAGGTTTGGGAGAGGCAGGGGGGAAGGGAGAAGGGGGGGTAGAGGGGGGGCAGTTGATGATGTTGGCCTCACCCATTGCGTCATCACCACTTGTCCCACTTTCATTGAGGATAGGGAGTGGAGAGAGGGGAGGGAGGTTGGTTTCCTTAAGTAAGGAGATTTGTGGTGGGTCTGGGAGGTGGAAGGGGGTGGAGGAGGGGTGACAGTCTCTTTGTTCTTGGTGAAGATGATGGTAGGGAAAGGGGGTGGGTGAGGGAGGTGGACGTGGGGGTCTAGGGTCAGTACACACCAAGTGTGAGTGTGAGGGGCTGTTTTGAGGGGATGGGGACTGTACTGCTGTACACACTAACAGGTCTCCTGCTTGGGTTTTGGTGTGGCGTGTTGGGAGTGTGTCCTCACACAAAACCACTGCTCTGCTGTTTGTGTCGTCTTCGGCGTAGTTTTGCGCTGTGGTCATGATGCTGGCAGCTGTAGGGGCATCTGGCTGTTGGATGTCAGTGACTGACAGCTGAAAGCTACTGGCATTGCTACTTGCCAAAGTGTGGACTATGGCACGCAGTTTTGTCAGTTCTCTGTCCACACCATTTGTTACACCACTTTCCCTGAATGAGTATTTTAGATGTGGTGTAATAAATATGTATCTTTAACTGTTTGTTGGTTTTTATTTTGATCTCTAGGGTAGACTGGTAAAGGGTTGGTGGAATAGGGCTTGTGTAGTCTACCACACACAGTTCACTGAGACGCCTGTGTTGAAGGCCATAGTCTATCCATGTAGTGGTTAGGAACTTAGGAGCATATTGTCCTACATACCTGTTGAAAAGTGCATATCTCCAATGAGGCATATAATATGCATCACAGACAAAGATTTTTTGGATAGGGTCCAAGGTATGGTGTATTTCATCCACTTTGTCACTGGTTTGGAAATTAAAAATATGTTCCTGCGCCTTGGATCCTGTTGTAGGTCCCATTTTAATTCTATTATTACTTAGTTGCTGTAGGCCACCTGGGGATATTAATAAAAGTGTAGTGATCCCATAACGGTATATTTGTCGGGATGGTGCAATTTACGCTCCCATCCTGCCTTGCCGCAGTGCTGCGGTAAGGCAACAGAGTGTCCTAGGCCTAGAGGCCCAGGCCTAGCGGCCTACAGCCTAGGCCTAGCCTACAGTACACAGTATAACATTCGCGTACACACAGATCAGTAGGTTAGGCTAGGACTGCATGAAGAAGACACAGAATAGGTCAGTAGGGCTGGCCCACGCCCACTTCACATGGCAAACACAAGCAGCCTGACTGGACTGTGGTCGCAAAGTAGGTCAGTAACGCTGGCCCACCACTCCTCGCTTCACATGGCGGCATTCTTGGTCTTCTCATACACTCACACACACATTTTTTTTTTTTCACAGATGGTCACTGCTGAACAATCCGTTACAACTTTTACATAGGATTCTTCCATTGGCCTTACTACATCATTGGGAAGAAACACAGCTTTCACTTCATTATAGAAACAGTTGTAACTATAACAATTAGTAGAGCTCTTTGGACGTATGTCCGTCCACGTCAAGCGCGCGGGTCAAGAGCTCGTGCAGAGAGAGAGAGAGAGAGAGAGAGAGAGAGAGAGAGAGAGAGAGAGAGAGAGAGAGAGAGAGAGAGAGAGAGAAAGCATTTAGGGAAAAGGTGACATGTAAAGCAGTATGTAAGTAAATATGCATATTAGGGTTAGGCGCCTAAGGTATGTAAGTGAATATGCATATTAGGGTTAGGCGCACCGCATTCTCCTATACACACTGGTTTTAAAGACCATTTTTCCTGAAATGTTCTCCTTTAATCTCTTGTAAAAAAAATTCAAATGTGCAAATAATTGCTAATCTATATGTCAAAACTGAACAGAAACTTTCCACAACCTTTTTTTTCTATCTACTAATACATTTCACTGTAAAAAAACAACTAAATGATCTTGGTGCATTCAACTAGTCCTGAACATGTAAATCTACTTGTTTTTTTGTTTTTTTTTTAATCTGAAGAGAACATGTTTTTCGGTCAATTAAAAATCACTTGAAAAACAAAACCATTGTTGGTGTTTTCTTTGTATGGGGGTCATTGAATATTTGGTAACATTTAAGTGTTTAGGCTGTTTGTTACACAGTAAGAAACCTTCTTGATGTTTATACCTTTGCTTCATTTACTTTGTTGTTTTCTTATGCCCTTTATTCGATTTTCTTTGTACTTCTCTCTCTCTCTCTCTCTCTCTCTCCTCTCTCTCTCTCTCTCTCTCTCTCTCTCTCTCTCTCTCTCTCTCTCTCTCTCTCTCTCTCTCTCTCTCTCTCTCTCTCTCTTTAACAAATTATTTTTAACAGCTATAAAATTCTCTCTCTCTCTCTCTCTCTCCTCCTCCTCTCTCTCTCTCTCTCTCTCTCTCTCTCTCTCTCTCTCTCTCTCTAACAAATTATTTTTAACAGCTATAAAATCTCTCTCTCTCTCTCTCTCTCTCTCTCCTCTCTCTCTCTCTCCTCTCTCTCTCTCCTCTCTCTCTCTCTCTCTCTCTCTCTCTCTCTCTCTCTCTCAATGAATTGTAATATGACTGATTGATTTTCTTAATATGTTACATTTATTTGTTTATTAATTCATTGATTTATTCATATTTCTTTCATTTTGTCCCCATGAGGGCCTCGTGTAAAGAAGCCTCTGGCTTACCCAATTACCCTCATTAAAAATTTCGAGTTCGAGTTCGAGTCGAGTTCTCTCTCTTCTCTCTCTCTCTCCTCTCTCTCTCTCTCCTCTCTCTCTCTCTCTCTCCTCTCTCTCTCTCTCTCTCTCTCTCTCTCTCTCCTCTCTCTCTCTCTCTCTCTCTCTCTCTCTCTCCTCTGGTCAAGGGGGACAATAGCCTAGTAGTCAGAACAATTCGCTGGCAATTTGATGACCTGGGTTCATACTGGTCGAGGAGATTTTTCCCCTGGAGTTAACATCAGTGCTGACTGCACTCTCCCCAAAAGTCCTTTCGATGAGACTTTAAACCGAGGCTTGTGTGCGAACGCAAGCAGAACATCTAGCGCAAACGTTAAATCCTGTTCCGCTTTTCGTAAGAGTAGGCCTCGTGTGGCGGTGGGAACAGATGACATTTACAAAATTGCATACCCACGGGGACTGGATGTAAAAAAGCACAAGAGTGCTTATTCCATTATCCTTGATATAATAGAATAGAATGATAGAACAAATCTCTCTCTCTCTCTCTCTCTCTCTCTCTCTCTCTCTCTCTCTCTCTCTCTCTCTCTCTCTCTCTCTCTCTCTCTCTCTCTCTCTCTCTAACTGAATACTAAAACAGCAGTTACAACAGTCATCAGTGTATGTGTAGTGCCGGCTTTCCACATGTCCATGCCTCTGACAGGCCAGCTGCAGCGACCACTGAAACAGTGCAGACGGCTATCTGTAGAATTGGGTTCGATTCCTAGTCGAGGGGATTTTTCCTCTGGAGTTAACATCAGTACTGACTCTACTTCCCCCCCCCCCCCCCCCCCCCCCCCCCCCCCCCCCCGAAAAAAAAATCTTTTGGATGAGACTAAAAACCGAGACCCCTGTGCAACCGCAGGCAGAACATCTTGCGCACACGTTAAATCCTTTTCCACTTTTCGTAAGAGTTGGCCATCGTGCCGGTAGGAACAGATGCTATGAACAGAGAGAGAAGAGAGAGAGAGAGAGAGAGAGGGAGAGAGAGAGAGAGAGAGAGAGAGAGAGAGAGAGAGAGAGAGAGAGAGAGAGAGAGAACAAAAACAGGAGAAAATTATTTACCTAAGCTGGATATATGCAAAATAAAACAAATGAATGAAATGCCAAACATAAACAACCAGAAATGAAAGAAAAAAAATAGAATGTAGATGGTGGCGTTCTCCCTCTGCCAAACCCGTGGCGTCCATTAATGACCAGGAGGAACAGCTGAGTTGGACTCCTACAAAGGAAGGATCGGTGGCAGGATGGTTAAGACTTCGCCTGCCAATATGTAAACCGCGAGTTTGTGGGTTCGTACCCAGCTCGCCCTTTCTTCCCAGTTTGACGAAAAAATCGAACTGAATGTCAAAGTTATTCGGATGAGATTATAAACCGAGGTCCCGTGTGCGAACGCACGCAGAACATCTTGCGCACACGTTAAAATCCTGTTCTGCCTTTTGGAAGAGCAGGCCACTGTGTGCCGGTAGGAGTGGATGACAAAATTATTTCTTAAATTAAAAAAAAACAAAAACAGCATGCACACAGGTGTTGTGTTCAGACACCATCCCTGAGGGGTAAAAAATAATGGGTAGGCGCTGCACTTGTGGCGATGCCCTCACACCGGGGAGAGCAGCCCGAATTTCATGCAGAGAAATCTGCTGTGACATAAAGTGGTATAAAAAAAAAAATAGT
>CM060344.1:364782-385589 GCA_030674155.1 Stramonita haemastoma
GGTGCAGTAAGAATCTGTACCGACTACAAGAAGCTCAACAAGAACGTCCGCAGAGAGAGGTACATGCTTCCTACTTTGGAAGATATTCTTCACAAGCTTCATGGGGCCAAGGTATTCAGCAAGCTTGACTGTACCTCAGGGTTCTTCCAGCTACCTTTGGATGAGGAGTCATCAAAGTTGACTACATTCATCACTCCATTTGGGCGCTATATCTACAAGAGGCTACCACAGGGCATCACTTCAGCTCCAGAGATTTTTCAACGGACAGTTGAAGAGATTTTGAATGACCAGCCTCACACAGTGTGTTTTTTCGATGACATTTTAGTCTTCAGTGAAAACACAACTGACCACAAGGCCCACCTGGAGGCTACAAAACAGAAGCTGCGAGACGTGGGGTTGAAGCTGAACAAAGAGAAGTGTGAGCTTGAGAAAACCGAACTCAACTTCCTGGGCTACCGCATTTCAGGTGATGGAATCGGCCTTGATCCAGCAAAGGTGCAAGCTGTCACTGAGATGGCTGACCCAGAGAACGTCGAAGAACTGAGACGATTCATTGGGATGGTGAACTTCTTGGGCCGCCATCTGCCGAATCTCTCTACAACGATGCGTCCACTGACAGAACTTCTTGAAAAGAAGAATGCTTGGGTTTGGGGTCCAACGCAGTCCAAGGCAGTCAAGATGATCAAGACGCTGATCACCACAGCGCCTACGCTTTGCTTCTTTGACCCAGGCAAGCCAACAGTGGTCAGCTCAGACGCAAGTTCCTATGGGATTGGAGGTGTTCTTCTTCAGGAGCAGAAAGACGGCGGTATGCGACCAGTCGCCTTTTGTTCAAGAACACTGTCTCAGGCAGAGAAACGCTACGCGCAAATTGAGAAAGAGTGTCTAGCAGCTGTCTGGTGTTGCGAACGGTTCGACAGATACCTTGTAGGTCTTCCCAAGTTCCAGTTGGAGACGGACCACAAGCCGCTCGTACCCCTGATAAATAACAGACAACTGTCGGAGATGCCAATACGGTGCCAGAGGATGCTCATGCGGCTAGCGGTTTTCAACGCAGAAGCAACCTACACGGCAGGAAAGAATATGCACGTGGCAGACCACTTGTCGCGTAGCCCACTGCAAGAAGCAGCGACAAGCAACGCTGAAGAGCTCATCGCCGAGCGTGTAAATGCGGTGTCAGCACAGTGGCCAGCATCCGACGCATGTCTGGATCGTCTTCGAGAGGAGACCAGAAAAGACGACATCCTGCAAATAGTCATGGACTATACAAGAAATGGCTGGCCAACGTACAAGGAAGACGTCAAGCTGGGGGCACGTCACCTCTTCCCTGTGAGAGGAGAGCTGAGCGTGTGGGAGGGGATTCTAGTGAAAGGAGACCGCCTTCTCATCCCACCATCGATGCGGAAGGAGATACTTCAGAGGATTCATGAGGGCCACAATGGCATAAATAAATGTCGTGAGCGTGCTGCAGATACGGTGTGGTGGCCTCACATTAGCCAGGATATCAAAGACCACATCAGCAGGTGCAGATATTGCCTTGAAAAGCAGCCATCACAGAGGATAGAGCCACTCATTTCGTCCGTCCTTCCCAGCTACCCATTCCAGAGAATCAGTGCTGACATCTGTGAACTGAACAATGAACACTACCTCATTGTCACAGATGCCTACTCTAGGTACTTAGAAATAGCCTACCTTCGTCAGCTCACCAGTACCACAGTCATTAACAAGCTGAAAAACATCTTCGCTCGTCATGGCATCCCTATGACAGTCATCTCGGACAATGGGGGCCAGTTTTCGTCCGACGCCTTCGCACAGTTTGTGGAAGAGTGGAACTTCAACCACAAGACGTCCAGCCCGCATTACCCGCAGGGCAACGGTGGAGCTGAGAAGGCAGTGCAGATTGCGAAGAACATCCTACGTCAGAAGGAAGTCTTCAAGGGCATTCTTGCTTACAACGCAACACCCATTCCAGAGTTGGGAGCCAGCCCAGGAGAGCTAGCTTTCGGAAGGAAGCTGAGGACAACACTACCAGTTCATCCTCAGAAGTATACTCCCAAGATTGTTCCCAGAGATATCCTCCAACAGAGAGACAAAGTCTTCAAAGATCGCCAGAAGAGGAACTTTGACAACCACTATGGTGCTCAGCCATTGCCTCTTCTTCACCCTGGCGACCCTGTTCTCATCAAATTGCAGGGGGAGAAGAGGTGGGAGAAACCAGGAGAAGTTGTGAAAGAATGTGCTCCAAGAAGCTACATCATCAAAACCCCTTCTGGAGAGCTGAGGCGCAACCGCAGACATCTTCGTCTTGCTGAATCGATCCATCCACCGCTGATTCCAACCCGTCAGCAATCAGCAGCGCCTGCTCAACCTATCCGCCAGCCAGGGCAACCTACCGACCAGAATTCACCAACACCTGAGAGGTCTGAGCCAGCAGTGCCAGCAGTCACACCACCGACACCTGTAATCACTTCACCAGGTAGACACACCAGGTGTGGCAGGAAGATAGTCGTACCTGCAAGATTCCGCGATGAGTGATTCGCATAGAGACCCATGGCCTGTCACTAGGTGGCAACAGTGTAGCTAGGTTGCCTTCCTAGCTAGTCTAGTCATTTGTCCACATGAGTCTGACTATCTATCTAGTCATTGGTAGAGGACAGCAGACTGTCCTGTAGTAATCATTGTGCATGGCCTGTTTTCCAAGTAAGCAGCATGTGTAGCTAGGCTGATCTTACTTGATGAATATTAAGTAACCGTGTAGCTTGGTTACAATTATAGGTTGTGTTAAGTTCATCAAGGAGTCCAGAAACAAGAGCCTTGTATCTTTTTACCTGTTCGATATTTCCAAGAATTCATTGACAGTTCGCATGTAAGAATGAAAATTCAGAAAAGTGATCATATGAAAGACTCATTGACCAAGTGTTTTGAAAGTTTATTTTCACATATGGTTTAAAAGCATTTAACATTGTAAGAACATTTATCAAGTTTGAAGAGCTAATTCAGTGTAAAGGGACAACCCTAATTTTGATGGAAATTCTAACTTAAAAGGGGGAGATGTATCGGTATCAACCTCTTATGGTCACCTGTGTACGAAACCATGGTTACTATACATGTACGAAACTAATAAACAGGTGGCTTCGGAAGTTACTTTGTTTACATACGTGGCACCCAAAACGAACACGCTGTCTTGTCTAATATGTTTTGAATCTGAATGCTGTATGAATTGAGTCTGTGTGCAAACCAGAAGCCATTACAGTCTTTCCCGATTATGATTCCTATTAATATGCCTGTCAGTATTGTAATTGCAGTTGATAGGATAATAAGTGTTTTTGACTTGACTGGTGGTTAATTAAAGGTGTTTATTTGAATCTTCAGATATTTTATTCTGTGTAGCTTAATTGTCAGTTGATGTTTCGAATGCAAAAATATCATTTCGTGTGGATTATAGGATTATAGGCTGTACCATTTCGAGATTCCCGCACATTTGAACGTCTGCTATGCCAGGCCTACTCTAGGCTATTTATTGCCTGTCGCGGCTGCTGTGTATGTTATCAGAATAATTAAGCCTTTAACAAACACCAAGTACGTTTTCTGTCAATGCTTCCCATAGGTCAGCTCTGACCAACCTTTTTTTTTCATTTAGCCTAACCCAGGCCTAACCTACCGCACAAAGAATTTTAAACAAGATGGCAAACAACATGTGAGTTTGTTGATTAAGATGGAAAAGAATTTATGAGCAAAGAACAACTGTGACATTAACAGAGTAGGGCCACTCCATTAAAAAAATAAGTGATTTGCTTTCTGCATCCTTGACTGGTTAAAATTAAGGTAGGTTAGGATAGTTGTGATTTTTATTTTTTTTTAAAATGATGAGGCCTGTTTGTTAGGTGCCAGCTCCCATATAGGAAGGTATCCCATTTTGATTGGGCCCAGTGTCTCCCCTTAATTTTTTTTTTTTAATCCTGGAATTTAGCTCTGACAAGTTTATCCTATTTGAAGTTACTTTATTCTTATTCTAAAATAAAATGTTGAAAAAAGCTTTCACTAAATTTGTTAAAAGGGACTCATGCACCCCCCCCCCCCCCCCCACTAATGACAATTATATACAGCTTTCTTGGAATGTTTATACCAATATCAAATGTAGCTATCTTGTCTTTTGGATTATGATTCGTATCAATATGTCTGTTAGTATTGTAATTGCTGTTGATAGGATAATTAGTGTTTTTGACTTGACTGGTGGTTAATTAAAGGTGTTTATTTGGATCTTCACATATTTTATTCTGTGTAATTGTCAGTTGATGTTTCGAATCTCCACTTTGCAGAAATATCATTTCGTTTGGATTAGGCTATAGGCAGTACCATTGCGTGATTCCTGCACATTTGAAGTCTGCTCTAGCCTATTGCCTGTTGCTGTGCATGTTTTCTCAGAATAATTACTAAAATTAGCCTAGGCCCCTAACAATCACCAAGTTTTCTGTCAATGCTTCCGATTGGCCGGTTATGACCAACCATTATTTTTCATTTAGCCCAGGCCTGCAAAAACAAAAACAAGATGGCGAACGTGTGAGTTTGTTGTTAAAACAGACAGGAATTCATGAACGAAAAACAGCTGTGACATTAACAGAGTAAGGTCGGAGTTTTAATGTGGCTTTTAGAAGGATTTTCCCTCTGTTACTCCATTAAAAATAAGTGATATGCTTTCTGCATCCTTCCCTGGTTAAAATTAAGGTAGGTTGGGACAGGTGATTATTTTTATTTAGAAAAAAATTAGGCCTGTTTATTAGGTGCCAGCTCCCATATAGGAAGGTATCGAATTTGATGGGGTGCAGTTGCATAAAGATGAGAAGACAAAAATAAAAATGCTGCTAAAATTAATATCATCTCCTCGACTGTACTGATCTCTGTAAAGTGGCTGGAGGAAGGGAGACAATCACTTTTTTTCCTTCAAGGGCACTGGGGCCAAGTGTCTCCCTTTAAATAAAAAAAATCCTGGAATTTAGCTCTGACAAGTTTATCCTATTTGAAGTTACTTTATTCTTATTCTAAAATAAAATGTCAAAAAAAGTTTTCTCTCTAAATTTGTTAAAAGGAACTTATGCAACCTCCCCCAAAAAAACCCCCAACTAATGACATATACTGAACTCTCTCTCTCTCTGTCTCTCTGTCTCTGTCTCTCTCCCTCTCTCTCTCTCTCTCACTCTCTCTCTCTCTCTCTCTCTCTCTCTCTCTCTTTCTCTCTCTCTCTCTCTTCTTCTCTCTCTCTCTCTCTCTTCTCTCTCTCTTCTCTCTCTCTCTCTCTCTCTCTCCTCTCTCTCTCTCTCTCTCTCTCTCATTCTCATATTAAAATGTACTGAAAAGGGGATGAGGGGAAAGGTGAAAGGATGAAGAATGTAGTGGATGATGATAAGTTTATAAAATTTCATTTACAGTAACTCTCCTACTGGTGACTGGCAAATACTTTCTGCAACTGATACTAGGACATGCGACTCAGAATCATACAGAACACTTTGGATATTTCCATATTTTTTTCTTAGATCTATCTCTTTGCTTTTATTCGAGGCAATGAGCAAAGGGCAATCAAACAATACATGATGGGCTGATATAATAGCAGTTCTAACAGATGCAGAAAACATTTTTTGAATAGTTAGTTTTCCAAGCATTTAGACGTAGTTTATCAATTATGATTTCTATATGTTGTGGGCAACACAAAAGATTTAAGTGAGGTCTAAAAAACTTTGAATATGTAGAGTTTGCAAGAATTGAAATAAATAATTTCAAATGGAGATAAATGTAGACCTATACTTTTAATCACTATGTTACTTGTACATTCTGAAGCACCGCATTTTGCCAGAGAATCTGTCAACTTGCTCCAGTAAACACCGCAATGTGATGGCACCCAGTGAAAATTTATCCCATTACCTTTAAAAACAAGAGAATGCACAAGAAACTTGATTTCAATAATAACATGCTTTCTCATTTTAGAGTCCAATGTTTGAGAGCAAGTAAAACTGATTTTGAATCAACACAGAAAACGACATTGTAAATAGCAAGAGAAATATTTGAAAGGTAATTTTAGTGTCATAAAAATTGTGAACAATTCAGATGTGAATATTGAAAAAAAAAAATCCAATACAAACAGATCTTTTAAGTCAGTTATAACAAATGCATTCTAAGACAGATCCGTCTGTGTATACTTTCAAGACCTATTCACAACCGACGTTCAAAATCATATAAACTGTCACAGTGTCAGTATTTAAACACATATGTGTATGCATGTGTGTGTGTGTGCATGTGTGTGTGTGTACATGTGTGTGTGACATGTGTGTGTGTGTGTGTGTGTGTGTGTGTGCGCGCGCATAATTTCCTTTTCTTTAGAATCTTTGATATTTGTTCCTGTGTAGTTTGCTATTGCAACAGCTCTTTTCCCATAGTGATGGATATTGGCTGAAGTTTCTTCTTCCCCTTTACCAAGTTGTTGCCGTGTTAGGATTTATAGGGTTGGCTAGACTTAATTGATGGTGGTGGTAAGGCCTTTCAGTGGTTTCAATTGTTTTGTTGCTTGTTTTGTTTATCATCACCATTTGTTGTTTGTGTGTGTGTGTTTATTTATTTATTTTATTCTTTTATATGGGATAGCACTCATGTGC
Source organism: Stramonita haemastoma (assembly GCA_030674155.1). Lineage (NCBI taxonomy): Eukaryota > Metazoa > Mollusca > Gastropoda > Neogastropoda > Muricidae > Stramonita > Stramonita haemastoma. The sequence continues at coordinate 371,427 of CM060344.1, forward strand.
TTTTTTGCATCCAGTCCCCGTGTGTATGCAGTTGTGTAAACATTGTAATCTGTTCCCACGGCACACAATGGCCTACTATTACAAAAAGCGGAACATGAATTTAACGTGTGGCAAGATGTTCTTCTGTCTGCGTCTGTCTGTCTGTCTGTCTGTCTGCTCTGTCTGTCTGTCTGTCTCTCTCTCTCTCTGTCTTGCTCTCTCAGGAAAAACGGACAAACATAAAGTATTGAACAACTGCCTTTTGTTACACACTCAGTCTCAAATACAGTCTTCTGTTCACAGACAAAGAAACGCATTGTCATCACCTGATCAAGACATTAGATTGTCCTATTCACCCTGGGGATGTCAGTGACACAGGTTAGTGTGTTTATCTATTCTTTTTATAAAGAATTTATCTCAAGAAAAACTGTTATTACTGACAAACATAAAGTATTGAACAACTGCCTTTTGTCACACACTCAGTTTCAAATACAGTCTTGTGCTCACAGACAAAGAAACGCATTGTCATCACCTGATCAAGACATCGACTTCAGATGAGACTATAAACTGAGGCCCCATGTGTGAACGCACGCAGAGCGTCTTGCGCACACCTTAAAACCCTGTTCCGCCTTTCACAAGAGCAGGCGATCGTGTGCCGGTAGGAGCGGATGACTCCAAAAAATCAACAAAAAAAACCAGCATGCACACAGGTGTTTAGGCACCATCCCTGAGGAAAAAATAAAATAATGGGTAGGCCTGCACTTGTGGCGACGCACTCTCCCAGGGAGAGCAGCCCGAATTTCACGCAGAGAAATCTGCTGTGACATAAAGTGGTATAAAATAAAATAATAAATAAAATAAAAAAATAAAAGAAAGACTATCCTTTTCACCCTGAAGATGTCAGTGACTCAGGTTGGTGTGTTTGCAGGATGGATGGAGAGACAGACAGACAGATAGCGGCAGAGTGAGCAGCTCAATCACAGTCAATGACAGTGATACTGGCTGCATTGTAACTGTAAGTCACTGCTGTGCCACCAGGCCAGTACAGCATGTGGCAAGGTATGTGTGGTTTGGGGTCAGTTGAAACTTCTGCCTGTCTATCCTGGTGTGTGTGTGCATGTGTGTGTGAGTGGTGTGTGTGTGTGTGTGTGTGTGTGTGGAGAGAGATTTGATTTGATTTATTCTTTTATATCAAGGATAATGGGATAAGCACTTTTGTGCTTTTTTACATCCAGTCCCCGTGTGTATGCAGTTTTGTAAATGTCATCTGTTCCCACCGGCACACAATGGCCTACTCTTACGAAAAGCGGAACAGGATTTAACGTGTGCACAAGATGTTCTGCGTGCGTTTACACACGGGGATAGTCTCATCCAAAGGACTTTGGGGGAGAGTGGAGTTGGCACTGAGGTTAACTCCAAGACAAAAATCTCCTCGACCGGAATCGAAATTGGGTCGTCAAATTGCGAGAAAGGTGAGGTATGTGTATGTGTGTGTGTGTGTCTTGTGTGTGTTGTGGTCTGGTATGTGTGTGTATGTGTGTGTATGTATGTGTATGTGTGTGTGTGTGTGTGTGTGTGTGTTTGTGTCTTTGTGTGCGTGTGTGTGTTTGTTATTGTTGTTGCTGTCTATATATGTCCAAGAATGTATGGCAGAACCAACCCCCAACCTGTCAACAAAATCCCAAGTACACAGAGCTGTGGCAGCCCTGCCCTGTTGTATGGTTCAGAAACCTGGGTCCTGTATTGTCGTCAGCTGATCAAGCTGTTGGAGCGCTTCCATCAACGCTGCCTTCCTTCCATCAACGCTGCCTTCCTTCCTTCCATCAACCTGCCTTCCTTCCTTCCATCAACGCTGCTTCCTTCCTTCCATCAACGCTGCCTTCCTTCCTTCCATTAACGCTGCCTTCCTTCTGTCAAACGCTTTCCTTCCTTCCATCAACGTTTCCTTCCATCAACGCTTCCTTCCTTCCGTCAATGCTGCCTTCCTTCCTTCCATCAACGCTTCCTTTCTTCATTCCATCCTTCGTCGATGCAAGATAACGTCACCAATGAAGAAATTCCTTCACAAGCCAACGCTCCTGTCTGCAGTCCATATGCTCAGCACAACCTCCTGTCTGCGTCCGATAGTGCAGCAACCTACGTCTGTCCATAGCCAGCAACCTGCCTGGTCTGCGGTCCATAGTGCAGCAACCTGCCTGGTCTGCGGTCCATAGTGCAGCAACCTCCTGGTCCGCGGTCCATAGTGTGCAGCAACTGCCTGGTCTGCAGTCCTATAGTGCTGCAGCACAACCTGCCTGGTCTGGAGTCCATAGTGCTGCAGCAACCTGCCTGGTCTGCAATCCATAGTGCTGCAGCAACAGCAACCTGCCTGTGCTCTGCAGTCCATAGTGCTGCAGCAACAGCAACCTGCCTGGTCTGCAGTCCATAGTGCTGCAGCAGCAACTTGGTTGGGCTGAAGATGGAGCAAGGATGGAAGACACAGGAAAAACTGAAGCTGTCTTCTTTGGCCAGCTGAAACAGGGCACACATCACTGCTGCATTCCCAGGAAAGGCTTCAGAGACTTAGTGAAGAAGCAGCTGTCATAGGCATAAATCCAGCACCAGACATGGCATCGGGACAAGTTTTGCTATTTCTACCCAAAGAGCCAGCAGAGAGTTTGAACTTTAGAGAAGCATCACTCACAGCAAAAGAGAACTAAGAGGTGAGAGTGTGCAGTGGGTTGATAGGTGAAGTTGGCTGTAAGATAGTTCTGAAAGCCCCCTTGTTCATTTATTTATTTTTTTTTTTATATCGAGGATCATGAAATAAGCAATCATATGCCTTTTTACATCCAGTCCCCGTATGTATGCAGTTTGTAAATGTCATCTGTTCCCACTGGCACACAATGGCCTACTCTTACGAAAAGCGGAACAGGATTTAACGTGTGCGCAAGATGTTCGGCGTCATTCACACACGTGCCTCAGTTTATTGTCTTAATCGGAAAGACTGTTCATGCTAGAATAGATTGGTTTGGGATTCCCTTTTCTCAGTCCCCCCTTTCAGTTGATGGTATTTCTGTGTTAACATTGTGACTTCAGTTCAGGTAGTGGTAAGGTAAGCCTGTGGATTAACCGCATTTTTCAGTGCTCTGTGTGTCTGTTGTTAGTATGTTTTATTTATTTTATTTTTTATTTTTAATCTTTTATTTCAAGGATAATGGAATAAGCACTTGTGTGCTTTTTTTATTATTTTTTTTTTACAGCTGGTCCTTAACTGTATGCAGTTTTGTAAATTTTGACATCTGTTCCAACTGGCACACATTGGCCTACTCTTCTGAAAAATGGAACAGGCTTTAAGATGTGCGCAAGATGTTCTGCCTGCGTTCGCACACATGGTCTCAGTTTATAGTCTCCCTCGAGGGACTTTTGGAGGAGTAGAGTTGATGCTGGTGGTGTGTGTGCATGTGTGTGTATGTCTGTGTATGTGTGTGTATTGTGTGTGTATGTATGTGTATGTGTGTGTATGTGTGTGTGTTTGTGTGCATGTGTGTGTATGTGTGTGTATGTGTGTGTAGATGTGTGTGTATGTGTGTAGATTGTGTGTGTTTGTGTGTGTGTGCATGTGTTGTGTGTTTGTGTGCATGTGTGGTGTGTGTGCATGTGTGTGTTTGTGTGTATGTGTGTGTGTGTGTGCGTGTGTGTATGTGTGTGTGTAGAGTGTGTGTGTGTGTTAGTGTGTATGTGTATGCGTGTTAGAGTAGGGAAGAAGAGAGAGATAGAGAGCCCAGAGCTATATACCTTTTAGAAATCAGCTGTGTACATTTTGTTTCTTTGTACTGTTTTTGTTGTACAACCTTCCCCACCTCCCACCCTTTGGCCTTTCCCCTGTTGTCAAGGGTTCCTTCTGTCCTCAGTATAACTGTTCACAGTCTGTGTGTAGCTGATGCCATTACGATAGATTTACTGATAGTCAGGATTTCTTCTGTTCTCAGTACAGTCTGGGTTGAGAGGTCAGTGTGGTATTATCCAATGTCAGTACAGTCTGGGTTGTTAGGTCAGTGTGTTAATATCCAAAGTCAGCACAGTCTGGGTTGTTAGGTCAGTGTGTTAATATCCAAAGTCAGTATAGTCTGGGTTGTTAGGTCAGTGTGTTATCCAATATCAGTACAGTCTGGGTTGACAGGTCAGTGTGGTATTATCCAATGTCAGTACAGTCTGGGTTGACAGGTCAGTGTGGTATTATCCAAAGTCAGTACAGTCTGGGTTGTTAGGTCAGTGTGTTATTATCCAAAGTCAGTACAGTCTGGGTTGTTAGGTCAGTGTGAAAGTCAGTACAGTCTGGGTTGACAAGTCAGTGTGTTAATATTCAAAGTCAGTACAGTCTGGGTTGAGAGGTCAGTGTGTTAATATCCAAAGTCAGTACAGTCTGGGTTGTTAGGTCAGTGTGAAAGTCAGTACAGTCTGGGTTGCAAAAATCCTGGTGTGTTGTGCACTGAGTTGCCCATCTCCTCTGTTCAATTCTTTATCATCCCACATAATCCTCTTTAGTTTGAGAACAGCTCAACATCTGACATCAGCTTGTGCTCTGGGTTTTGTTGTTGTTGTTTTTAATCAGTGAGGTCTACCCCTGGATCAGTTGCAGAATCTGGCAGGCTTTTCTCTTTAGGAATCAAGTTGGTTTGGATTGTTGTAGACATTAAACATTTCTGTTTCTTAGCTTTTTGATTTAAAATGCTTTGGAACCATCAAGATTCATGTTCTATAAAATCCTTTTGAATAGATTAAATATTCAGTTACCTTGAAGATAATGCTGGTTTTGAATACTTAATAGTATATTTCTTGCATATATATATATATGTATATTTTTTTTTCTAAAATATTCATGACTTTTCAGGGTGTGGTCAGGCTGGGCACTGTTCAGCAATATGACTGTTCCGTATGAACCAGAAATTCTCTCTAGCAGTCTGCAGGACATTGGCACCAGCTGTTAGCTCCGTCATGAAGTTTTTAGCTAGCAAGAATCAGGGACTGAAAATAAATGAATAAATAAATTAATGAAAATTTAAAAAGAAAACTCCCACACAGACACAGAGACAGACACAGAGAAACACGTGCACATGCATGCATGCACGCATGCACGCACACACACACACACGCACACACACACGCACACACACACACACACTCAGCAAGACATTTTGACAGGTATGTTGTTCTATGTTTAGAATTGTTTTTTTGTTTTGTTTTGTTTTTTTGATAAAGATACTCTGTAAAGTGACATTTGTTTAAATGCAAGGCTGTGTCTTAGTAAGCTTTGGTCAGTGATGACAGTCTTCAGATGTTAGGGATTACAGAGTTGTTGAATTGACCTCCAGATCGACATGAACAGAGAGCTGTTAACTCGTGTTCATGTTCAGGAGATGACTGAGTGAGGCTGGAAAAAGCCATCCTAATGGCCATCATTGACTTGTGGCTTGATTTCTTTTTCTTCTTCATTTAAGAAATAGTGGTTTTGATGTTGCTTTTTCTGAGATACAGGCTGGTTTATGGGACACACGTGCATGCACGCACGCATGCATACACACACACACACACACTCACACACACACCCTACCTCTGCTTTAGTACTACTAAGATCTGGTACCATATTACTACATGTGTTGTTTTAGTTCATGGCAGCTCAATTTCTTTTGTCACAGTTCTTCTAGTTCATCATCAGCCACAATTTTTTTCTGAGGAGGCTAGAATCTGTTCATGGGGTGTTGTGGTTAGGTTCAGTTTCCTTGGGATATCCTTTGATTTCATTCCACCAGTTCTTTGTCACTTTGAACCTAGGTAACATGACTGTAGAACTTGAACCTTAATACATGACTACGCCACTTGAACCTATATACTTGACTGTAGCACTTGAACCTTAATACATGACTATGCCACTTGAACCTATATACTTGACTGTAGCACTTGAACCTTAATACATGACTATGCCACTTGACTCCAGATACATGATTGGATCTTGTTATCGGAGGTATACAACTGTAGCACTTTTAATTTAATTGTATGGCAGTGTAGTATTTGAGACTTAGTTACATTGTTATTGTGATTTTGCAATACTTCAAACTTGAATTATAATGATGACTGTAGTATTTTAAATGCAGACTGTATTATATCACTATGCAGCATTCTGAATTTAAATATGCGTATAATATGTAGTATTGTAACTGTAGAAACATGGCCCCCCCCTTCCCTTTCAGTAAATCTTGTGTAACCAGGAAGCCAGACAGGGATCAGACTGCATGCTTACTGAGTGTAGACTGTTGTGTTCATTTTCTCTGATGCCTTCAGTCACTTCACAGCGCAGGGACTAGTCCTTTCTGCCAAGCTTTGCTCAGTATTTCCTTAAAAGATTTGTGACTGGCTTTTCTCTAGGTCATTATTACACATCTCCCAGTTTTCCTGACACATTTCCCAAATCCTCTGTAATTAAGTCATATGTAGTTCCCAGTGTTTTCTAAGTCATTACACTTTCCTAGTTTTCTGAAAGTCAGCAGATGCTTGACAAGGTTTAGTGTTTGTTTACTGTGACGTTTGTGAGGAAGTTTCAGTGGATGCATATCATTGGATATTTCTTTCATTTGGTTTCTGATCTGATTAGCTCTCATCTTGTTTCATCCACATATCAGTCTAAAGAGAATGTCAGCACATGGATTTCAGTAGTCATGTCTGTAAACTTACCAGTTTACAAACCTCTCCCCACCCCGAAAGACCCTTACCATGTAAAGACACACACATGTACACATACGCATATATATGCATATATAAACACACATGTTGGGAATTATGGATTCAGAAGAGATTAAGAGAGAGATAGATGACTAAATTTTATTTATTGGTGGTAGAAGATTAGGCAGAATGATTTTATTTAAAAACCCCTACCCTCAGAGAGAGAGAGAGAGGGAGAAAAGATCAACCCTACGAATACATTTTTTTTCTTTGCTAGACTTCAAAATTCATTTTCAGAACCTGGTGTTGAAGAGACATATTTGTCAGCAGTGAACCCATGTGCTAAGCCTCACTCCCTTGCACCTAAAAACAACTCAGGATTAATTTCTTTCAGGGTTATTAAATGGGGATTCATAAAACCTTCACTCAAGGCATGAAAGTCCTTTTTAGTACACAGTCACACCCCACACATTTGCACTCACCCATGCATCAGTACGCGCACACATGCATGCAGGCATGCATGCACTCATACCTACCTACCTCACCCCCACCCTCACACCACCACCTACTCACCCCAAGATGAGGGCAAGCCCCATAGTAGTGATATGGGTGGCTGAAAAGCCCGAGCTGAAAAGCTCGTCCTCTTCCCATATGTAATGGTCAGAGACGTCAAGCAAGAGCACTAAAAGAGAGCAAGTACCGCAAGCTCAGGCTCGAGAAAGCTCCTGTTGTGTTCTTTAGAAAATGGTGCCTGGCCAGAGGCTCCAGGGAAAGTGTTTGGGGTCATGTTTGTGTACACACAAACATGCAGAAGCACAAGCATACACACACTACTACCCGAATACACACACACACACCACCCCACACACACTTAAGGGGAGGTAGGGGGATGGACTTGCGATGCCTTGAGGGTTGGTTTGTGGTCATTGTTTGATAGTTCTGAGGGGGTGATCCTGTGGTGCTGGAGGGTCTATGGAGGTGGGGGTTTATCACCGGGGTTGTGTTTTGGTCAGCAATTTGCTTTGAACATAGGGATGCGTTTTTTTTTTTCAGGTAAAATTTTGTAATTGCAGGAAAACATTGGATGAGACTTTCATTTCTCACCAAGAACATTTGTGACGCTCCACCACATAATGAGATGGAGTGCACATGAGGTCAATTTTAAGTTATTGACATGTTATTTATATGCAATAAAGTGGCTATCAAATACAAAAAACAGATTGAAAATCGGACAATTCTGTGCAACATTATCACAAATTGAAATGATAGATTGCAGGATGGGACAAAATGAAAAACTGGCAAGTTTATTTTAGTAACAGGTTGTCAGAATGAGTGCTTTGGTATTTTCAAAACACATTTAAAAGCAAAAGGAATAAAAATTATGCCTTGATATTTCATTATAAGGTAAATAAACAGATCTAGTTTAATAATCAATCAAAATCTCAAAATTGACAACTTGACCCCAACCTGCCTTTAGAGGCTCCTAGCGCAAAATTGGGTAATGTGCTAAGCGACTCATTTCGTGGTGGAGCGCCACATTTGTGCATACTGCAAAAAAGACTTGTACACTCATGCGTATACATGTAAAGACATGCACGCACATGCACACACACACACACACACACACACACACACACACACACCACACACACACACACACACACACACACATATATATGTGCCTATGTAGGTCTCAACTGGCATACACTGCCAGGTAGAAAACGCTGTCTTTCTTGTTAGCTGCATGTCCTCTATACATGTTCAAGTTCAGCCAGCTGTAGAAGATGTGAGCAGAATTAGCATGTTCCTCAGGACAGAGTCAGTCACCTGCAAGTTGGATTTTCTCCTTTTTGGGTTTGATCTTCTCCTTTTTGGGTTTGATCTTCTCCTCTTTGGGTTTGATTTTCTCCTCGTTGGCTTTGATTTTCTCCTCGTTGGCTTCTTCATTTAGGGATTCAGTTACTATCAGAGTTAGAAATCATGCTTTTACGTGTTCACTCCATGCTCCTCCTATATTTTTCTGGTGATACTCATTCTTTCCTAGGGACAACTATCATCATCTTTCAGCAAGAAGTTTGCAAGCTAATGTGGTCTTCCTGATTTTCTTCAGCTGCTTCATTTTCTTTTTCCTTAATAGAGTATGTAGTCTCAGCCATGCCTGGCCCCCCATCATTGCACAAGATTCCCCTGACAAAGCCAAACTGGACAGTCCTTTAAGCGGTGTCATTTTTCCTTCTTCCGGCAAAGCTGGCCAGTCTAAAACATGTTGATAAAAGCTGTATATCGTAATGAAATATAATGGACTAGCCCCCCTTGTTATCAAAATTATCTGTCTTCAAGAAAATGTCTGTTTGAAAAGGTAATTGAAACTTAAACACATTTGAATACACAAAGTGAAGAAGAGAAAAAGACAAACTTTGTTTGACACGTGACGTTAAAGATGTTGCTGAATTTGGCCTTTGTTCCCCCAAAGCCACAGCCATACTGCCTGAGTGACTGGTTTAATAGTGATACTACACACAGTGGACATGAAGCTGTACCTGCAGTGACTGAATAGGATTGGTAGTGTGACTTAGTTACGTGATTCTGCAGTGGTTTAAACAGAGGTACATGACTATGTAGCACTGTAGAAATAGAAACACGGTTGTGTAGCACTCAGGACGTTTCTACTCTATTCTTTTAACCTACCTTTCTAAAGCTGCTTTTTTTCTGAAGACTATGAAGAATATAATTAATCGTTAGTCATTGTTGGATCACAGCTGTCAGTTTGTCGCTCTTTCAGCTCATCTCAGCTGCTAATTAATCTATCCTAGTGTAGATGGGGCTAAGCTGGTGCTATTTATAGCAGGAACCCACCACACTTGGATGTGGTACGCTAAATTCCACACTTGGAAAGGTACGCTAAATTTGGCACTCTTGACTGAGTGAAGTTGGATTTGTGTGCTGTGGGATTCAGTCTGTTTAGCCTAATGCTCTCTTTTCTTTTGCCTTACCCACATGTTTGAAAAAAGTTATTTTGTCAAAGAGTGGAATGTTTCGGATAGATGTGAGTTATCAGACAGGTGTTGGTGGTGGGTGACCTCAGCTAGATGGTGCACACTGTGGCTTGGTATAGTCCTGTGTTCATGTCAGCATGGAAGACCTCGCAGAAAGCTGACCAGGAGTCAAAATGAGTAGATGATAAAGAGTGTTCAGAAACAGGAAAACATTCCACAACATACTCATGAGAGTGTTTAGAAATGGTAGAGAGTGTTTAGAAAAGGTAGAGAGTGTTTAGAAACATGAAAAATATTCAACAACATACCTGTAGATAATAGGCATTGATCAGAAATGTGAACACATTCAACAACATACCTGTAGATAATAGGCATTGATCAGAAATGTGAACACATTCAACAACATACTTTTGGATTTTTTGGGGGTGGGGGGTTGTTAGCACCTGATTACTTCAGGCTAAAAATTCTTAAAGACGGTTAGTAGCTGGTGAAATGACATGTAGACTCAGCTGGAGAAAGTGACATTTCCAGGAGACCAAGTCTCTCTGACTTTTCAGAAATTGTTTATTTTTGAGGAAAAAGTAGTGAAGAAAGACAAGTGCAGGTACCAACTTCTCAATCATTTTGAAAATGACTTATCAAAGATTTAAATTAAAAAAAAAAAGAAATGAGAATAAATTCTTGAGAATAATGTCTTTCAGTGGTAGCATTGTAGGCATTTCTGTGTAAGAACCATGCCTTTGGCCTGACCTGACTCGAGTTTCGGCTCCTGGATGAGCCCTCATCAGAGACCCGGGCGGTGATTGTGTTTATTTGATAACTCAATGTTTTATCTCCCCTTTCCCCCATTTTGTTTTACAGGTTTGGGTTTCTTTTTTGTGGTAGAATGTTGCTTTGAAAGGTTGATGTTATCCATTGTATTGGAGTGTTGATCGTTTGTGTTTTGTCCTGACTATTCTCCACATTTCCTGTCTGCTTAAGAACTGTCACTCCATTTGTTGACTTCATACGGCAAACATCCTCTCAGCTTTGAAAGTTAGATTCTAGAGTTTAGCATGTTTCTGCTCCAGTTTCTTGAAAGTTTTTCTTCTTTGTGCTTCTTTTGGGAAATTTTTTTTCTGTAGGGACTGCAGTCTTCACATGGTTTTGTGTTTCTGCAAGGTTTTACAGCACTTCTTTTTCCGCACTGTCTGTGACTGACAGTACTAAGGACAGGTCTGCAGTGTGTCTGTGGCTTTCCAGTTCTTCTGATTTCTCTCCTTTTTCTTTCAGAAAACCCTGTCTAACCCTCCCCCCCCCTCTGTTCTTTGTGTGTTTGTGACATGTAGGAAGATATGGATAGAACCTTAGAGTGAAGTGGAAAAGTGACCGTGAGTGAACGAGTGTGTGGTGTATGTGTGTGTGTATTGTGTGTGTGTGTAGAGCAGTGGTTGGGGTGGTAATGGTAGTAGTGGTAGCTGTAGCAGTAGTAATGGTTGTAAAATATGACACTAGCAGAAGAAGTAATGGTAGTATTCCATCTCATGTCTGTTACATCAGTGTTAGGAGATCCGCATGAGTAAGAGAGATATAGTGTATGTGTGTAAATGAGGGGGGAGGTGTGTGTGTGTCGTTGTACGTGAGTGTGTGTGTGTCTGTGTGTGTTTGTGTGTGTGTCTGCGTGTGTTTGTGCGTACGTGCATGTGTGTGTTTGTGTGTGGTGTGACTCTTTGTGTGTGTGAGTGTGTACGTGTGACTGTGTGTGTGTGTTTGTGTGCGGTGGTGGATGTGTGTGTGTTTTGTGTGTGTGTGCATGCATGTGTGTGTGTGTACACATGCGCTGGTACCGCTTCCCTCTCCCTGAAGGTCCTTCAGAACATGCTGCACCCTGTTTAAACAGCTGGTCATCTGTTGTGGCTGGTGGTGCCAGCTGTCAGTTTCCCCACTTTCAGCTCGTCTCAGTGCTAATTCATCATCCATCCCAGCTCAGATGGGGCCAGGTGGTGCTATTTTTAGCGGGAACTGACCACACCGGACTAAGTAAAAGGAAAGGGTGTGCTAAATATTAGCGCTATTGACTGAGGGGTCTAGGATTTGTGTGTGTGGTTGCCAAATGTGGTCATAGCCAGGGAGTGGGGATAAGCTGCCACTGCCTACAAAGTGCTCCCTAGGGCCGCGTCTTGAGTACCCAGAAAACCAAATCCCAATCTGTCCTTTCTGTGTTAGTTAGCCTCTTTATTTTTATTTATTTTTTTTTTTTATAATTTGTTTATTCTTTTATATCAAGCATAATGGGATAAGCACTCTTGTGCTTTTTTTTTACATCCAGTCCCCGTGTGTAAGCAGTTTTGTAAATGCTGTTTTTCCCTCTAAGTCCGGCAGGAATGTTTTCACTGATACGGGAAAACTGGGTTAGACTAGGAATGCAGCAATTTTGGGGGGAAGGGGGAGTCCGCACTGATGTTAACTCCAGTGCAAAAAATCCCCTCGAGCAGGAGTCAAACTCGGGTCGTCAAATTGTCATCAATTGCAGCGTCAGAAGTGCACCCCTAGTTTGCCCTTGTTCAAAGCAGACAGTGTCAGTGCGGTCAGCATCCCGGATACATTCAGAATGGTCAGAGTGAGGTCCAAGGGTTTTCACACACCAGCTGAGATGAACCTCAGTATCCTGGATACATTCAGAATGGTCAGAAAGATTTCCAAGGCTTTTTTACACACCAGCTGACACTGAACCCTGCTTGCAAGTTTTTTGGTTTTGGACAACGAATCTGGATATGGCTGCAGCGGGGAGATTGGAATGAACGAATGTGGGAACAGCAGTACAAGGCGTCACAGAAGATGAGGTAGCCCCCCATAGATCCATTGTCCATGTGCCAGTGTTCCATTTGTCCACGGTCAGTGTTCCATTGCCTATGTGTCAGTGTTCCATTGTCCATGTGTCAGAGTTCATTGTTCATGTATCAGTGTTCCATTGTCCATGTGTCAGCAAGTGTGTCCATGTGTTTTGTGTATGTGTGTGTGTGTGTTGTGTGTGTTGTGTTGTGTGTGTTGGTGTGGTTGGTTTGTGTGTGTGTGTGTGTTGTGTGGTTGTGTGTTTGTGTGTGTGTGTGTGTATGTGTGGTGTGTGTGTGTGTGTTGTGTGTGTGTGTGTGTGTGTGTGTATCTCGTTTAAAGTCTCATCCAAAGGACTTTTGGGGAGAGTGGTGTCAGCACTGATGTTAACTCCAGGGAGAAAAATTCTCGTCCAGAATCAAACCTGGGTTAGGGGGGGGGGGGGGGGGGGGGGGGGAAATGCTGCAGATGTTATGTAAATTTATTCTTTTATATTGAGGCTAATGGAATAAGTACGCATGTACTTTTTTTTACATAGAGTTCCAATGTGCATGCAGTTTTGTAAATATTGGCATCTGTTCCCGCTGGCACACAATGGCCTACTCTTCTGAAAAGTAAAACAGGATTTAATGTTATGTGCGCAAGATGTTCTGCGTACATTCACATATGACCTCGGTTTTATAGTCTCATATGAAGGACTCTTGTGGGAGGAGTTGTGGATATTGTGTACATGTGTGCATACACATTCTTTCTGTGAGTTGCGGACATTGTGTACATGTATACATACATGTTCATTCTTTGAGTTGATGGTTGGTGTGTGGAGACAGTGGAAGACAGGACTGGGAAAGGAGATAGTCGGACTGTGGCAGAGGTAATTATGTTTTATTTTATTTGTTTTATGCATTTTATGTCCAAACAGATTTCTGTGCGTGAAATTTGGGCTGCTCTACCGGGGAGACCGCGACGCCACAAAGTGCAGCGCCTACCATTATTTTATGTTTTCCTTGGGATGGTGTCTGAACACAACACTGTGTGCATGCTAGTATTTTTTATAATTTTGTCATACGCGGCCTACCAGCATACAATGGCCTGCTCTTCCTAAAGGCGGAACGGGGTTTTTTAAAGTGTGCGCAAGTGTTGTGTGTGCGTTCGCACATGGGGGCCTTGGTTTTTAGTCTCAATCCAAATGACTTACTGTGTGTGTGTGTCTGCGGGGGGGGGGGGGGGGGGGGGGGGGGGGGGGGGTTGTGTAGGGGGGGGGGGGGGGGGGAGTGACATGTCAGTCTACTGATAAAGGTTTCTGTTTTTTCCCAGGTTTTCCCAAAAGCAATCAGAAAATCAGGTGCTGGGACATTTTTATTAAGAAGTCTGTTTGTTTGTTTTATTTATTTTATTTGTTATTCGAGAATAACGGAATAAGCCCTCATGTGCTTTTTTCATCCAATCCCATGTGTATACAGTTTTGTAGATTTTGTCATCTGTTCAACAGAAACAAATGGCCTACTCTTACAAAAAGGAAACAGGATTGAATGTATGCGCAGATTTTCTGCGTGCATTCACACACGGACCTTGGTTTAAACTCTCTTGAAGGACTTTTATGGGGAGTTGTGGACTTGTGTACATGTATACATACACGTTTCTTCTGTGAGTTGTGGCCATTGTGTAATGTATACATGCA
>CM060344.1:385689-423189 GCA_030674155.1 Stramonita haemastoma
CTGACTCCCCTCTCTCCCAAAGTTCTATAGGCAGCCTTGCTTATTTCGGTTTGCATTATTAATGGCATCAAATAACATAGCATTGTGCGAAATTTAGCACTGTACTTATATAAAGCTTTTCAGTTAGGGGAAACACTATTGTCATGATTTTCCTATATGTTATTATTTCATTGGAATTTGCAATGTTTTTTGTTGTTTTTCTTTCACAAGTCGATCTGTTCACACAATATTTTTGCCCCCTTTCATATGGGGCTATGGCCTTAATGATTAATCCATCTGAAGTCTGAAGTCTCTCTCTCTCTCTCTCTCTCTCTCTCTCTCTCTCTCTCTCTCTCTCTCTCTTCTCTCTCTCTTCTCTCTCTCTCTCTCTTCTCTCTCTCTCTCTCTCTCTCTCTCTCTCTCTCTCTCTCTCTCTCCCTTGGACTTTTTGGGCTATAATGTATTAAGTTCTCAGTATTATGTGTTTTGTGCCCTGTCCCCCTCCCACTGTCCCCTTGTAAATGGGCATCTGGCTTACACAATAAACCTTTGTCATTGTCATTGTCATCGTCATTGTCATTCTCTCTCTCTCTCTCTCTCTCTCTCCTCTTCTCCTCTCTCTCTCTCTCTCTCTCTCTCTCTCTCTCTCTCACGGGGACAGGATGTAAAGAAGCACAAGAGTGCTTATTCCATTATCCTCGATATAAAAGAATAAATCATTCTCTCTCTCCCCAAAAGTCCTTCATGAGACTTTAAACCGAGGCCATGTGCCAATGCAGGCAGAACATCTTGTGCACACACTAAATCCTGTTCCGTTTTTCGTAAGAGTAGGTCATCCTGTGCCGGTGGGAACCGATGACATTTACAAAACTGCATACACATGGGGACGGGATGTAAAAAATCACAAGAGTGCTTATTCCATTATCCTTAATATAAAAGAATAAATCAGTCTCTCTCTCTCTGTGCCTGTGTCTGTATGTGTGTGTGTGTGTGTCCTCTCTCTCTCTCTCTCTCTCTCTCTCTCTCTCTCTCTCTCTCTCTCTCTCTCTCTCTCTCTCCTCTTTCTCTCTCTCTGGTAACTGGTTACCAGTTAGCATGAAACTAGAGGTTTCAAACAGTATTTCAAAACCACAGGACACCAGATTGAAAGAGAACCTTTTATAAATTAGTATGGAATCAAGCAAAAGAACACCAATTTCTGAATGCACTAAAAAGCAGTGACATTCATGACAAACTGTTAATAGCTACAAACACCCTTGATGAAAATATAGAAGCTGCTCTAGACATGTCTAGATACATGGCCTTCTCAGGAAGGACTTCGTGTAGGATACCTAAATATCAATAGTGCTAGGAACAAGACTGAGGAAATATCATCAATCATACACAATCAAGGAACTAGCTTTCATATATGTTGTGTAGCTGAATGGAGACTCAACAACTTAATTTCAGATTCAGATATGTATATCCCAGGTTATGATACTGCACGACTTGATCCTGTGACTGTCAGATCTACCGGTTTGCTTTTATATTGTGCTACTTCTTTGTCATGGAAAAGACTAACATATCTTGAACGTTTCATGTAGAATCTATATGGGTAGAAATCAGGGTAATCTATATGGGTAGAAATTGATTATACTTGGCTTCATCTACAGGAACCCAGCTGAAACGATTGACTGGTATGATAAATTCAACTCAATGATGGATGCAGCAATTCTAGAGTCCAAAGAAATCTTTCTTATGGGAGATTTCAACATAGATCTGACAGTCCCTGGAACAAAGTGGAATATTAATTATGCCATGTATGATTTGGAGCAAATAATTGATCGGCCAACTCGCATTTCTAATAATGCTAGCACCCTCATTGATCACATTTACACTACTTCAAAGACCAACATGGCAGAAACATGTTCAGTGCAGACAGGCTGTAGCGATCACTCTTCCATTTGTTTTACATGGCGGAAAAAAGTAATAAAGATACCCAAATCAGGACACAAGGGAGATATCCTACCACTCTTTTAGACATTTTGATAAAGATACCTTCATTAATAATATCCTTAACTCAAACTTAGACTATGTTTATCAGCTTACAAACCCAGATGATGCTATTGACTATTGGATAAAGACATTTATAGCTACTTATGATAAACACACTCCATTTATTAAGAAAAGAATAAAACATTTCATGAAACCTCCATGGTTAACAAAAGAAATCGAAAACAAAATGAATCTAAGAGACTTTTTGTTAAAATCAAAGCAAAAAGATGAATATAAAAAGCAAAGGAACAAAGTCATTACAATGAAATGCAAAGCCAAAACAAAATACTTTCAAGACTTGCTGTCTTCAGCCCAGAATCCAAAAGCGATTTGGAAAGCCATTAATACCTTAACTAATAAATCAAGACATAGTACCCAAAAAGTCATAAAAGAAATATCAGCAGAAAACCTGAATTCTCACTTTGCAAACATTGCTGACTCTATAATATCTAATGATAAAACAAAAACCAACGATCTGCAAGGATTAAAACAATACTGTTCATCAAAGAGCATCTCATCTGATTTTATTATACCCCCAATAACAGTAACAGAAGTGCTTAATAGCTTACTGAAATTGAAACAGTTAGGAACAAAAGACCTTGACAAAATCGATAGTAAAATTTAAAAAATCAGTGCATATGCTATAGCCGATACCCTAATGTACATATTTAACTTGTGTATTGACAACAATTATTTCCCATTGAAATTTAAACATGCAAAAGTAAAACCCTTACACAAATCAGGAGACCCTACCAATCCCTTGAACTATAGACCAATATCCATACTGTCAGTCCTGTCTAAACCATTAGAAAAACATATACATTTCCACTTACATTCTCATTTTAAAATATATGATCTAATTAATGAAAACCAGTCAGGCTTTCGTGAAAACCACTCTTGCCATACAGCCCTAATACAACTAATTGAGCATTGTCTTTTGAATGTCAATAATAATGACATTACAGGAGTTCTTTTTTCTAGACTTTGCTAAAGCCTTTGATGTTATTAGCCACTCTCTCCTCATCAAAAAATTAAAATGTTATAAAATCTCCATCCAAGCATTATCATTTTTAGACTCATTTCTCACTAATCGCCATCAACTTGTTGAAATTGGTCCTAGGAGATCAACCTTATTACCCGTGAAATATGGAATACCACAGGGATCAATACTAGGGCCACTTCTTTTCTCTATTTATATTAACGACCTACCTCAGCATATCCATTGTTCATGTCAATGTTTGCTGATGATACATCAATTCATTGTAACAATGATGATCGAAACCAGCTTGTGAATGACATGCAGGCAGATATCAATAAACTTATCAAATGGACAGAACTCAATCATATGTCTCTTAATTTTAATAAGACAAAATGTATGTTTATAACCACTCGGTAAAAAAGACAGAAATTGCATTCTCCATTCGCGCCAATATATATCCATGGACAACAAATTGAAGAAGTTATCTCACACAAAGTACTAGGTGCAATGATTGACAACGACTTGTCTTGATCAGATCACATAGCCACATTAGGAAAACGAATCTCAGTAAGATTATATCAACTTAGAAAAATCAAGAATTTCCTAAATCTACAGTCATGAAAGCTATTCTTTCATGCCCATATTCTATCTCTTATAAATTATGTTTCTACCTTATGGGATAGTGCAAGTGAAACAAACCTAAAGCATATAAACCGCCTGCACAAAAGAGCTGTGAAACTTATCCGTTTGAATCCTAATACACTGACCACCACCAACTACAAAGAACTAGATATTCTTCCACTCAAAGACAGACTGCAGTTCAACAAATATATATGTATGTACAATATATTAAATGGGAAAGCCCCCAAGAAAATCGTGGAAAAATTTGCTGTCAATAAAAACAGGCCTACCCATAGACTGTTTCTGCCCAGGCCGCACAATAATCTCTATAAATCAAGCCTTGCTTATTCAGGAAGAACATTGTGGAATAAATTGCCTCCCTTTCTAAAATCAGTTCCTTCAAAACAAATGTTTAAGAAACTTTTGAAGAAACATCTGATGCACAAATTATAAAGTCCACCCTTATGTTTGACACATTTGACTGTTTTGTTGTTATTCATACGCATGTTATTTGTATTTCTATTATTTTGTCTGTATGACTTGAGTTTATGTTACTGTCTTGATTTTTTTATCTTGTAAGATTCTGTTTGGATGAAAATCCTCATTTATTTTAGTTTTCAACGAAGGTTGATATTTATCTTTGATTGTTTTAGTAGTAAATTTTCTTGATTTTTTTGTGAGGGCAGGATGAAAAAAAGTTGTGTAAACTTAATCTTTTACCCTCAACAAAGATCATTTTGATTTGACTTGACTTGACTTTACTAAGTGTTTGAAAGATGCCAGAAAATGCATGTCTAAAAGGGTTTCACTAAACAGTACAAAGAAATTTGTATGGTTCAATGATGAATGTCGACTTGTAAAAAAGGAAAGCAGAAAGATGCTAAACTGTTTTCGATTCACCAGAAAGGAAGAAGATAGGCTAGTTTATGTGGAGAGAGGTTAGAAACATGGGGTGTGGGAATAGTGAGAAGATATATAGTAATATAACTACTGATAGTTGGTTTCATCACTTTAAAGATGTTTTTCAAAAACATGAAGAAATTGTTAATCCCAGTGATATTTCAATGGATCTCTTGGAAGATGCCAATCACACATTAAATAAAGATATAACAGAGGATGAAGTAAAAGAAGCAATTAGAAAACTTAAACCAAGAAAAGCAAGTGGTATAGATGACAAATTAGCTGAGATGTTGAAAACTGGTGACAAAATTGTAACAACTTTTCTGGTAAAATTATTTAAGATCATCTTTTCATCAGGAATTTATCCAAAAGAGTGGTCAAAGGCCATAATCATACCAATTCCCAAAAAAGGAGACCGCGATAACGTTGATAATTACAGGGGAGTTTCCCTCTTAAGTATTATTTCTAAGTGTTACACATCTATCTTAAACACATGACTTTATAAATGGCTAGAAAGTAATAATAAGATTTCAGAAAGTCAGGCAGGATTCCGGAAAGGATACTCAACAGCGGATCAGATATTCAACTTATATGCAGTTGTTCAGAAATGTATGCAAAAAGGGGGGAGGAAATTATGTGTTGCTTTTGTTGACTTCAGGAAAGCATTTGATTCTGTTTGCCATGATAAGCTTCTTGAATGTCTGAAAACACAAGGTGTGAAAGGAAAATTTGTGGTATGCTTGAAATCAATGTATTGTTCATTACTGTCATGTGCGCATGTAAACAATGAATTTACAGATTTTTTTGATTGCCCTCTTGGTGTAAGGCAAGGATGTGTACTGAGCCCTACATTATTCTCTATTTGTATAAATCAGCTGGCTGACCACATGAATACTGAAGGTAAGCATGGTATACAAATACTTTCAGGTGGTACTGAACTATTTATTCTACTTTTTGCCGATGATGTGGCTTTGTTATCAACAACTTCAGGTGGCCTGCAAAACCAACTAAATATATTACATAGATGCTGTAAGGAAATGAAACTAAATGTTAACACTGAAAAAACAAAAAGTCATGTATTTAGAAAAGGGGGTTATTTAGCCCAAAGTGAGAAATGGATTTTTGATGGCAAAAAACTAGAAGTAGTAAGTAATTATTGTTACTTAGGGTTTAATTTTATGACAATGATTAGCATGAGGAAAGGAACTAAGCACTTAGCAACAAAGGGTAAAAAGGCAGCTATACAACTAAATAAAGCATTCCATAAATACAAGGAAATGACTGTTAATACGTTATTTAAGATATTTGATGCTAAGATACAGTCTGTTTTACTTTATGCATCTGAAATTTGGGGATTGACAAAGTTAGATCATTTAGAAAAAGTACATATGTTAGTCTTTAAAAGATTCCAGGGTGTTCCAGTAAAAAGTCCAAACAAGATGATCTTTGGTGACTTGGGGAGATATCCTCTGTATGTGAATGCATGTGTTTCTGCTTTGCGATATTGGTTTAGGTTGTTACAAATGGAAAATAATAGATTACCTTTCAAGGCTTATGAGATGTTGCTTAATCTAAATAGAACAGGGAAGAATTGCTGGGTAACAAAAGTAAGGGAAATTTTATGGAAGACGGGATTTCAGTTTGTTTGGAGGAGCAGCAAGGTGTGGGGGATGTTAAAGCATTCTTACATTTATTTAAGCAGAGACTCGTTGATACTTTTATACAAGAGTTGTTTTCCATAATTGAAAATCGCAATAGATATAAAGATTATAGATCATTTAAATCAATTTTGAAAGAGAAAAATATATTAATGATACCGATACTTACTGCTTTAGGGTTGCTATTTCTCAGTTAAGATTTAATGCCCTACCACTAAATGCAAATGTGTATTGATACAGTGATTCTCTGCAAAACAAAAACTGTTCTTTTTGTATGTCAGTAACCCAACAACATTTTCTCTTTGACTGTCCCATGTATTCGATCTTAGAAATAAATTCCTGGGGCATTTAACCAGAGTTCCCATTCAAGTGTTGTTGCAAATGTCAGATACTCACCAGTTGCACAGTGTTTCCTGATATGTCTTCCACTCAGCAGAAGAAAGAGATGTATTGTCTGAATTTGATATATGTTTTTGAGGTAATGTGTGTTAGCTTGGCTGATTTATTGCTTTTTTTCCTTTTGATAGTGCACTTGAGATGTCTTGGGTTTTCAACCAGGGTCAAGCGCGTGCTCATGTTGCACAAGGC
The DNA here is from genome assembly GCA_030674155.1 of Stramonita haemastoma. Lineage (NCBI taxonomy): Eukaryota > Metazoa > Mollusca > Gastropoda > Neogastropoda > Muricidae > Stramonita > Stramonita haemastoma. The sequence goes on from CM060344.1 coordinate 392,449, forward strand.
AAGTTTCTTTTCAATGTATCTTGATTTTTTAAGAGATTTTGGTTTCAATTTTCCATATCATTCTTTAAATCCCTGAGTTTTGACTTTTGTGTTTCCATCAACATGTTCTTGCATTGCCATACCCATCTCCCAATTGGTTGTATTGTGTCCTAAGGCCCAAGTACCATTGAACCACTTCAGTGTTCAGTGTGTGCTGGTGATGTAGATGTTGGAGATGATGTTGCTGGTGATATAAATGTTGAAGAGGATGATGCTGGTAATGTAAATGTTGAAGATGATGTTGCTGGTGATGTAAATGTTGAAGAGGATGATGCTGGTGATGTAAATGTTGAAGATGATGTTGCTGGTGATGTAAATGGTGAAGATGATGGTGCTGGTGATGTAAATCCTGAAAATGATAGTGATGTAAATGCTGAAGATCATGGTGATGTAAACATTGAAGATGATGATTATCGTGATGTAAATGCTGAAGATGATGGTGATGTAAGTGTTGAAGAATATGGTGATGTAAATGCTGAAGATGACGGGGATATAAATGTTGAAGATGAGGGTGATGTAAATGTCGAGGATGATGGTGGTATATATGCTCAAAATGATGATGATGGTGATGTAAATGCTGAAGATGATGGTGATGGTGAATTAAATGCTGAGGACGATGTTGAAGTTGATATAAATGATGAAGGTGATGGTGATGTAAATGTCGAAGATGATGATGATGTGAATGTTGAAGATGATGTTGATTGTGATGTAAATGCTGAAGATGATGGTGATGTAAATGCTGAAGATGATGGTTATGTAAAAGTTGAAGATGATGGTTATGGTGATGTAAATGCTTAAGATGATGGTGATGTAAATGCTGAAGATAATGTTGATGGTGATGTAAATGATGAAGAGATGGTGATGGTGATGTAAATGCTGAAGATGATGGTGATGTAAATGCTGAAGAGATGTTGAGGGTGATGTAAATGCTGAAGATTATGGCGATAGTGATGTAATTGTGGAAGGTGATGATTATGAATGATGACGTAGATGGTAGAACCAATGAAGGAGGTGCTGATGGTTATGATGATGTGAATACTAATAATGATAATGGCAATGATGATGTGATCTCTAATGGTGATGATGGTTCTGATGATGTGGTTACTAAAGGTGATGATGGTAACAATGGTGCAGGTGTTGAAAGTGACAGTGGTAACGGTGACTATGATGAAGAAGTTAAAGATGACATGAAAACAGTGATGAAGAAGATGAGGATGATGATCGTGACTATTATGTAGACACTGAAGATGATGATCATGACAATGATAATTATATAGGTTGAAGAGGATGATGATAGTGCAGATGATGAAGAGAATAATTTTGATGATGATGACGTAGAGGATGAAAGTAATGATGGTGATGTTGATATACTTGCTGCAGATGCAGATATAGATAATGAAGATGCTGATGGCAGTGATTATGTATATGATAATGATGATGGGGTTGATTATAACTAGAGGGCATTGAGTGTGACTTTATGTACTTGCAAAATTGGAATTGTAGAATAGATGGAAATGTTCTCGGTGGTGATGTTTATCTTCTCCCTGCCTCAAACAAAATGTTTTGTATAGTGGCCTAAGGCCAATGTACAATACAACTTTTCAGTGTTCAGTGTTCAGTGTTCTCTCTCTCTCTCTCTCCCCACCTCCTGCCCCATCTTCCCTCTCCTGGCTGTCTAATGCCATGGCAAACACCACTGTGATCCTATTGGGGGGTTAGCAGTAAGACACCCTCTGGAGGAAGTGAGAGGTGTGCGGGTTTGATCCTCTCCTGAACTATAACTTTCCTCATCCAATAAGACTAAGAAAGGTAGTCTGTGTGCCAGTCTTTCGGTGAGATGATAAACCAGGAATCAGTGCACAACACACCTTTACCATACAGAAGAAAAACAACCCAACCAGGACGCAGGAGAGTTTACCAGGCAAAGTGCTTCAGAAAAAAGGCACCCTCACAGGAAACAAAGACATGCAGACAGGAACAGTGAAGCCTCAAACCTGGGTGTCCCTGCTCTAGTAACAACACTCTCTCTCCCAGGGAGAGCAAACCTAATTTTACAGACATCTACTGTGACTGAAAGTGCTAGACATCTATAGATTATAGGCGGCATAACCTAGAGGTCAGAACATTGAGCTCGCAATTTGACCACTATGGTTGGATTCAGGTCGAAGAGATTTTTCTCCTGGCTGGAGTTAACATCAATGCTGACTCCGCTCTCCCCAAACTGAGGCCCCCTGTGTGAACTCAGGGAGAACATCTTGCCCATAGTTAAATCCTGTTCCTATAAGAGTAGGCCATTGTCTAACTGTGGGAACAGATGACATTTACAAAACTACATACACACGGGACTGGATATAAAAAAGCACATGAGTGCTTATTCCATTAACCTCGATATAAAAGAATAAATAAATATATATAAGGTAGAGTAGACAATAGAATAACTCCTCCCTCCCTTCATGTGAAAGAATAAAATTGACAATGGTGGTCACTACTGGCTTAACACAGATTTAGATTCCAAACTTGTCCCCAAGCAGTTTCAATTGCTTTTTTGACAGGACCAAAGTCAAACATTGCTTACATGAAGCATTTATTCATAAGTGGTACGCAGTAGTAAATACAGAAGAGATTTATACAAATTATATAATGCTTAAAACAAAATTTTGTGTTGGAAAGTATTTGCTCTTATTGCCATCCAATATTTCTGTACGATTTCCCCAGTTTTCACACAATTAATAATAATCTGCTTAAATACCCTCTGTTACAAATGTCTCCACAATACTGCACCCTCCTACCTCTGTGAATGTCTTCACTTGTACACACCTTCTCGCTCCCGCTCGGCCGCAGATACTTTGTTCCTAAGAACACCCAGATTCAACCTATCTACCATTGGCCGCCGCTCTTTCTCTGTTTCTGGTCCATCGATGTGGAACGACCTTCCTCTCTCCCTCCAACAAAAGCCTACTTATGACACTTTTAAATCCAACCTCAAGACACACTTATTTCAAACCTAAGTTTTTCTCCTTCCGCTTCCATCTCTTACCTGTCCCTGCCTTCAACATCCACCTGCCAAAGTGCATAACGTTTGTAGGTGTGTGTGCGTGCACGCCTGCTGCGTGCGTGCGTGTGTGCATGCGTGTGTGTGTGTGTGTGTACATTCGAATTTGTCAAAACTGTAAATAGTTGCTGATTGTGTGTCGTGTAGGTTGAATGCAAGCGCTTTGGTTTGTTTTGCAAGATATAGCGCTATACAAATTCCATGTATTATTATTATTATAATTAATGATATCCTACATTTTGAGAGAATTCAAAGAAATGAAAGATACTGTACAAAATACAATAGTGGTGATATTGGCAACGAATTTTATTACATTTATTTATTGTCTAATGTTTCATGAAACTCATAAAAAAATGTTTATCAACCCAATGCAATCATGTTGTTTATAGCCCCATCGAAAATGTTTATGAAAATATCATATGGAACATCCAAACACTTTGAAGTATGAACAAACATGTAAGCTTTGTTCAAAGAGTTTGGTATATGTAAACAGGCAATTTAGCTCAGTGGTTAGAGCAGCTCGCTTTCCCCCAGCCAAAGTGAAACAGCATTGAGAGTGGTTACCAATTGGGTGGGTGACCGTTTGCATGTCTTGGCTTCAGTACAGTCCCCCAGTTTACCCAGCTGTAAATGGGTACCTGCCTCTTTAGGGTCAGGGAAGGTAAAGCAGCAAGGGAGAGGAGATGGGTGCTGCCCGTAGTATGCTGGCCCCTAGAGAAGCTGAGGTCTCTGACACCTTGCATAACAGAGGCAGGCCAAAGAAGAGATGGGAGGACAACATTAGCGAATGGACAGGCCTAGAACTCAACTCCTTTATGTAAACATTAAATAATGTAGGACTTAGTGTGCTGCCTTGATGTACCCCCCTTTTTACAATTTCTTCTGTGTAACTTCCTTTTATTTTTTTACAAGGATTGTAAAAATCTTTACAAGCAAATACAACTTCAAACAGATAAAATAGCGGAACAAGTTAAACAAAGTACAGAGCAGTCTGATTCTCTCTATCTACACATTCAATCTCATCTAAATGAATGTTCCAAAAAGATGTCAGATATATTTATCAAAGCAGCGCAATTGATGCAACATCCAAACTTGTCACTTCTCTTATTCTTTCACGTCTGGACTATTGCAATTCTTTTTTAGCTGGTCTGCCAGCATCATCTATCCACTCCCTCCAACGTATACAAAACTCTGCAGCTCGTTTGGTCTCCGAAAGAAAAAAATCTGAGCACATTACCCCTCTCTTACAATCTATTGGTATTATCATATGTATTGTTGCGTTTGTTTTTTCGTTTTTTTTTTTTTGTTTATTTTGTTTTGTTTTGTTTTTTTTCTTTTCTTCCTCATAACATATAAGTATGAATTGAAGTGTGGAGATAATGTAATTTGACATAAGTTGTTTATTGACATTTTATGGATTTTATTTTTATTTATTTTATTTTTTTTATTATTTTTTTTAAGTCTTAATAATGGTTGGTGACATTGTAACTGATATAAGCTGTTTGACACCATATGATTTAAAAAAAAAAAAAAACAATTTTAAATGTGTGCATGCCCATATGTTTGTTATGTTATTCCACTCAGTGGTGATGGGTATAAATGTATGGTATTGTTGCTTTAGTTGTTTTTTCTTTTCTTCCTTCTAATACATAATCCGTGTGGATTGGTTTTTTTGATGTTTTGGTTTGATTGTTTGTTTTTTGGTGTGTTTTTATGTGTTTTTTGTTTTGTTTGTTTGTTTTTTGCTTTTCCTTTGTTTGATTGTATGTTTGTTAGCGTATATGTTATTTCCTCTCAGTGATGATGGGTATTATTATAAGGTATTGATGTGTTTGTTGTTTTTTCCTTATCTTCTTTTAAAGATATAAAATATGAATTGAAGTATAGAGATATTGTAATCTGACATAAATTGCTTATAGAATTATTTATTTTTTTATTTATTTATTTATTTTTTTTTTTTTTGGTATTTATTTATTATTTATTTTATTGTTGTTATTATCATTATCATTATTATTATTTAGTCTTAAATAATGTTTTTTGGTTACATTGTAATTGATATAAGCTGTTTTGTGAGTGTGTGTGTGTGTGGGGGGGGGGGGTTGTTTTGTTTTTTTGTTGTTGTTTTTTTGGACACTATATGATTTTTAAAAAGACTTTAAATGTGTGCATGTACCTACGAGTATACGAGCTGAGTAGATGAGCGCAAACCATGTGTGTGTGTGTGTGTTTGTGTGTGTGTGTGTGTGTGTGTGTGTGGTGTGTGTGTGTGTGTGTGGTGTGTGTGAGTGTAGGTGTACGGGTGTGTGTGTGTGGGTGTGTGGGTGTGTGGGTGTATGTGCATATGTGTGTATGGCTTTCGAGTAGATTTTAATTTTGTTGTTGTTGTTGTTTTTTTTTTGTTTCTCTTTTGGTTGTTGTTACAGTAGTTGCTTGTATTATTTATAGGCATAGTTTATTTTAAAGTTGTTGAAATCATGTTAGCAAATTAATGTTGGTGAAATGTTTGTTGTTGTTGTTTTACTTGTTTGTTTCCTTTTTCCCCTTTTCTTTCTTTTGTTGGCTTTATTGTTTGCTAGGGATTTTCTGCTTTGTTTTTTTGTTGGCTTTTTATTTTGTTTTGGATTTGATTTTTGCTATTGTTTTGATTTTTTTCTTTTCTTTTCTTTAGATAGATGGCTTGATGGAAAAAAGCAGATTGCTGCTTACTCAATGTACCATCTGGAAATAAAAATTTAATTGATTGATTGATTGATTATGTTCCACATTTCTATTTTTAAAGCTTTAAAACACACACACGCATGCTCAGAGCACTTACCTACCAGAAATGTGGCAGTCAGAGGATTGTTTTTCTTTCAAGGTCTTCTGCTCTCTTGGTACAGCACCCCTGGGAATGCAAAAAAAAACCAAAACAAAACCCATGAGAGGTGTAGCATCTGTATATAGACATGTATGTATGGACCCCTACCAACCCCCACCCCTCCATCAACAATACAGCCCCCCCAAAAAAAACAAACCCAACACATTGCAACGCAATACAACATCATATAATGAACTAAATTACAATGATCTAAATTACACTACACAACACCTCACTCCACACTGCACCTCAACCTACTCCACACCACATCACACTACAATTATCCAAAGAATACTTAACTTTGAAGGCAGGCCAACCTCTGGACCCTATTTCTCTGTCTGTCTGTGGCTGTCTGTCATACAAGAGAAACACACAAATGAAAACACAAAGTGGAGCTACTTGAAAAATGTCCATAAAAAGGTGTTTATAAGCAGAGTAACTACCTCCTCCTTTCACCAACATCCCCTCCCCACACACACACACCACTTACCCAGCAAAAATCTTCCAGCCACCTGATTGTCTGCTTGCTTTGGTATAATGACATAAAAAAGCATACCAAATCACACAAAAATAAGCATAAAGAATCAACACATAAAAACAAACACACATAAATAATCACAAAAAATTAACACACAAAAACAATCATGCAAAAAGAAACACACAAAAATAAATACAGGAAAATAAATACAGGAAAATGAAAACAAAAATAAACACCAAAAATATAAACACACAAAAATAATTACCAAAAAATAAAGACACCAAAATTATCACACAAAGACAAACACACAAAAATAAGCACATAAAAATAATCACTTAAAACAATCACACAAAAATAACAAAAACACACAAATAAACACAAAAGTAAACACAAAAAAACCCACAACCACCCACAAATATCACACCCAAAGAATAACACAAAAATAAACACAAATAAACACAAAGACAATGAAGCACACACATACACATTAAAAAAACCCTCTAATGTTCCTACATGCAGAAAGATGCTACTTTGAAGACTAAATGAACACCACACTTAGATATGCATACCTTACAAAATGCACTCAATACTCAAATAACACACTCACTAGCGCCCCCCCCCCCCCCCCCCCACTTCCCCATTGGCCATTTGTGTTGGTTAGTAAAAACATGACCAACAAAAAGTCAGTGACAGTGGATTGGTGGCATGCTTTTAAGTGGGAAGAAAATAGCCAGCCTCTGACCTTGATCTTTCAGTATCACACACACACACACACACACACACACACACACACACACACACACACACACACACACATACACACACAGAGTGCACTTAACTTGTGGTGTGGAGATGGCAGCCTCCTGTTCTGATCCCTTCAGTCTTGGTTCACCAGCCCTGTAACACACAACAGAGAACATGTAGAAACAACAGCTACCTCACTACATGGATAAAGCTCACCCCCACGCCCACCCACCCACACTTTCACAATGCTTAAAAGTTTTTCAGATGACACTATAAACCAGTGTTCCATGAGCAAATGCATGCAGAATATCTTGCACATACATTAAAACCCATTCCCTTTTTTGGAAGAGTAGGCCATTGTGTACCACCAGTTTGAATGGATGACAAAATATACAGAAACTGCACACACACAATAAACTGAAAATAAGTCAATTAAAAAATACTTACATGTAACACACAGAAAGGAACAGATGTAGATGATGCCTAAATACACAAACCTCCGCCCCTGACCCCCCCTCCCCCTAAGACACAGAAATGTACAGACTGAATACTTACTGCAGAAAAAAATGGCACCACCAGTCCTCAGCTATCTGGGAATATCAACTCTGTAACACACAAACAGAATATATAGATACCATCTATACACCCACCCCAAATATCCAAACCCAAAATGTACAAAGTGAATGCTTACCATAGAAAAAAAGATGGTTCTACCAGTCCTTGATCATCATGGAACACCAACCCTGTAAGCACAAACAAAATAATTAAAGATACCATGTATACCATACCCCCCCCCCCTCCCCCCAAATATCCAAACCCAAAATGTACAAACTGAGTACTTACCACATAAGAAAAGATGGCACCACCAGTCCTTGGTCATCATGGAACACCAACCCTGTAACACATAAACAGAAATATAGATACCATTTATACACCTACCCCCCCCCCCCCCCCCCAAATGTACAAACAGAGTACTTACCACATAAAAAAAGATGGCACCCACCAGTCCTTGGTCATCATGGAACACCAGCCCTGTAACGCACAAACAGAAATAAATATTCATAACAGCTGTGGAGGAATCCATGGGCTTCAGCACAGAAAATGACAAACATTTGTGTCAAACCTCTCTCATTTACAACACATTTCAAAGTTGGAAGTGTTCAACCTCAATACCATGGATCACTGAAGTGGTGCCAGATTTCAGGCAGCTGTCTTGTTTCTCACTGTCTGCTTGCTAAGGACAAGGTTGGACAGTTCGAGTTGCCACTTCTCATTTTGGCACTGTTAAGTATTAATTATGCATTTCAAATTGTGATAACTGTTCATGGAATTGTCAATTTTTCATTTTTTCTCTCAAATAACTTTTTATATATATTTTTTTTTATTGCAGATGAATGACATGCTAACAGTTAAACACAGACCCCAGGTGTTAAGCGACTGGTTCTGTGGTGAAGGGTCATATGTAGGGATACTGTTCCACATTTCTTTTTTTAAAAAGCTTTAAAACAGAAACACACACACATACACACACACATACACAAACACTCAGACACACACACGCATGCTCAGAGTGCTTACCTAACAGAAATGTGGCAGTCACAGGATTGTTTTTCTTTCAAGGTCTTCAGTTCTCTTGGTACAGCACCCCTGGGAATGCCAAAAAAAAAAACCCACAAAAAACCATGACAGCTGTAGCGTCTGTCTATAGACATGTATGTATAGACCTTTACCAACCCCCACCCCTCCATCACCAATACAGCCCCCCCAAAAAACAACAACAAAAAACAACATATTGCAATGCAATACAACATCATATAATGAACTAAATTACAATAACCTAAATTACACTACACAACAGCTCACTCCACACTGCACCTCAACCTACCCCACACCACATCACACAACAACTATCTCCAGAACACTTAACTTTGAAGGCCGGCCAGCCTCTGAACCCTATTTCTCTGTCTGTCTGTGGTTGTCTGTCAAAAAAGAGAAACACGCAAATGAAAACACAAAAGTGAGCGACTTGAAAAATGTTAATAAAAAGGTGTTTATAAAGCAGAGTAACTACCTCCTCCTTTCACCAACAACTCCCCCCCCCCCTCCACACACACACACACACACCACTTACCCAACAAAAATCTTCTAGCCACCTGATTGTCTGATATCATTGGTATAATGACATAAAAACCACACAAAAATAAACATATAGAAACAAACACATAAAAGCAAACACACAGAAATCATCACAAAAAATCAACATACAAAAACAATCATACAAAAAGAAACACACAAAAATAATATAGGAAAATAAATACAGAAAAATGAAAACACAATAAGCACCAAAAAATAAATAAACAAAAACAATCACACAAAGACAAAACACAACAATAAACACTTAAAAATAATCACTTAAAATAATCATACAAAAATAACAAAAACACACAAATTAACACAAAAAAGAACCCCCAAAACCCACAAAAATAAACACAAAAAATACAGCACCAAAAGAATTACACAAAAATAAACACACCAAAAATAAACACACAAAATGAACACACAAAAATAACCACATAAAAATAATCACAAAAAATAGTAGTAGCAGGCACCCGTCACTCTGGGAAGACTATGGAGTTAGGCTCTAGTCTTTAGAGTGCTAAGCCTGGGTAGGTAAGTATGGAGGACAAGCTGTTACCCATGCAACAGAGCCCCACTCTCCACGCCACTGGAATGATCCATTGGAAAGGCAATGACCAATAGGAATGGTTCCAGTACCGTCGCAGGAGCCACCAGAATGTTGCCAGATAGCCCACAGCCCCGAGCCGCCCTGGGAGTCCAACCGCCCGATTTTTCATCAGGGATGGTGTCTACACATGACACCTGTGTGCATGCTGGTTTTGATAATTTTGTCATATGCTCCTACCGGCACACAATGGCTTACTCTTCCAAAAGGCGAAACGGGGTTTTAACATGTGCGCAAGATGTTCTGCGTGCGTTTGCACACAGGGCCTTGGTTTATAATCTCATCCAAATGACTTTGACATTCAGTTCCATTTTTTTGTCAAACTAGGAAGAAAGGGCAAGGCTGAGTACAAACCCAGAAACTCACGGTTTACATATTGGCAGGCGAGCGTCTTAACTATCCTGCCACCGTCCTTCCTAAACACACAAATATGAACAGACAAAAATGAACAGACAAAAATCACACAAAATGATCACACAAAAACAATTACATAAAATAATCACACAAAAATAATCCCACAAAAATAATCATACAAAAATAAACAAACAAAAATTTGCACACAAAAAATTATTATGCAAAAATAAACACACAAAAGCAAATACACAACAAAGATTACACAAAAATGAACACTTGAACAGAAGCACACAAAAATAAACACACAAAATTTATCACACAAAAATAATTATGCAAAAATAAACACACAAAAACAAATACACAACAAAGATTACACAAAAATGAACACCTGAACAGAAGCACACAAAAATAATAAAGAGAAACTACAAAAATGGAAACAACAAGAAAAAGTACATTAAAAGTGTATTTAAAAAAAGACCTATGTAAAAATTATCTCCCTTCTCCTTTCACTCTCTCTCAAACACACACCTACATTCACATCCACACACACACACACACACACACACATAAGAGTGATGTGCTCATGATCTGCTGACCCAGGTTTGAATCTTTTTCTAGAGAATTTTTCCACTGGAGTTAACATCAGTGCTGACTCCACTCCCCCAAAAGTCTTTGAATGAGACTATCAACTGAGTCCCATGTGCAAATGCACATATAACAACTTGCCGACATGTTCAACTTTTCAGGGGAGTAGGCCATTGTGTGCTGGTGGGAACGGATGACAAAATGTAACAAACTGCATACACATGGGTACTGGATGTAAAAAAAAAAATACATGAGTGCATAATCCATTATCCTTGAATTTCTTTTAAAAAGAAAAATACACAGCACATACCTGATAAAAAATATACAGCGGTTTAATTGTCTGACTGTCTTGGACAGAAACCCTGGGCACACAACAGAAACCATCGTCAGTACAATGTCATGTCTCTTTTCCACCTCCAACACCCCCCCCTCCCCCCCCCCCCCACACACACACATACACAGTAATTACCTCTGCCAGAGTCCTGACTGTCTTCCTCCCAGTCCTGTCCTCCACTGTCTCCACACACCAGCCTTGCAACTGACAGATAAAACATGGATGTACACAGTGTTCACAACAACATTTGCAGGATGTCCCTCCACCTCCAAAAGTGGTTTCAGCCTCTCAATGCACCAGCCATGTAAAAAGTCTCTTTAATTTTTTTTTTTTAGTACAACATGATTTGTACAAATATGTGTAACCTCACACACACCTTTCAGAGAATTCTCCAGCCTGCAACTGTCCCTTCCCATTGTCTTCACATGTTTTGAGATTCACCAAACCTGTGACATCAAAATACACAAAATGAACACACAAAACCAACCCACTGAAACATAAACACAAAAGGAATTTTTTTTTTAAAGTGAACATGTGAAACTAAACACACAAAAATAAACAAACAAAAATGAACACACAAAAAATACCACATAAAAAATAAACACAAAATAAACACACCAAAATAAACATAAAAATAATCACACAAAAATAACCACACAAAAAGAAGCACACAAAAATAGATACACCAAAAATGGAACTAGAGAAAAAAATAAAAATGGAAACACCAAAGTAAATTACTTTTAAAATGTCCCTTTAAAAAGATCTTTATAAAACAGAGCTACCTTCTCCTCTTACTCCCTCACTCAGTCACTAACACACACACACACACACACACACACACACACACACACACACACACACACACACACACACACACACACACACACAAAGTACTTACCAAAAAAAATGTGCAAGCCCTCTTAATGTCTGATTGCTTTGGTATAAGAACCCTGGAAATGAAAAAGAAATCATCATCAGTAGAATGGCATGTCACTTGCATGTCACTTCCCCCCCCCCCACAACCCCCAATCTCTATCCTGCACCTCCCCCCCCCCCCCCCCCCCCCCCCCCCCGCCTTATACACACACGAGAATTACCTCTGCAAGAGCCCTGACTGTCTTCCTTCCAGTCGTGTCCTCCACTGTCTCCACACACCAACCTTGCAACTCACAGAATCAACATGTATGTACACAATGTCCACAACAACATTTGCAGCATATCACCCCATCTCCAGGTGTCTTTAAGTTCTTCATGGACTAGTCAGTCAATTTTTATTGGAAAATAGCCATGTTATTCCCCAACATTATTTGTACTAAGAGGAATAATCTAAACACATACATACACATACACACATACACACCACACACACACACCACACACCTCAGAGCCAGACTCAGCCTCCAACTGTCCCTTCCCATTGTCTTCACATGTCTTGGGTTTCACCAAACCTGTGATACCAAAAACACACAAAATTAAAAACACACAAAATTGAACAAAAAAAAAAGAAAAACAAAAATATCTTAAAGTGAACATGCAAAAATAAACACACAAAAACATAGACAAACAACACACAAAAATGGGAACACAAAAATAAAGTACATCAAAAATGTCTATCAAAAACATCCATGTAAAACAGAACTCTCTATTATCTGTCTGTCTGTCTGTCTATCTATCTGGTTTCACACACACACAGAAACATTTTCAGTTACCTTCTGTTACCTGCACACAACTCTGTTTTGAAACAGCAACCCTGCAAACACAGGAATACAACATTGTCACTCACAGATATTGCAACTGGGTATAAAGTATCATATGAGAGAGACAATGACAATGACAATGACAATGACAAAGGTTTTTAATTGCCCATATAGCATTACAATAAAGCCCTTTAGACAATGGGGCGGTGAATATAATAACTGGAAACACAATTAATTAATGACAATTTTCTAATTTATCAGTCAAAAGCATATGCCCACAGGCATTACTAAGAGGTGTAGGCACACACGCGCATACACCTGCACACACACGTGCGCACACACACACATACGCACGCAGCCACATACCCATACGCACACGCACACACAAACACACGCACGCAGGCACGCGCACGCACGCGCGCGCGCGCGCACACACACACACACACACACAAAACACAGACACACACCACGCAAATGCAGCGAGACACATTCTTCGGATCAGATTGAAAATTATACATGCACTTCAAAATAACATCATACAACAGATGACTTCTAATTTCTTTTTCTTTAACACTCACTACTTGTACTATAAACTTCCCAATGTCTCCAATTTTCTTTTCCTGACATTCAATGCTTGTGCTATAAATTTCGCTACTGATCGAATTGTGTTTTCATCATTATGTGAAAGAATAATTGCAATTTTGCTTTCATCAAGAACACCAGAGAACGATTTCAGTATGGTACAGTTTTCTCGTATATTACTATAGGCAGAACAATGAAACAAAAAATGGACTTCATCTTCGTGCTGTCTTCACAAGACGGGCAGTTTACATCAGCATAATCGGTTAAGAACCACTGTTTACAATTATTTAAACCACATACCCTGAGTCGAAATCTTGCCAGGCAATCTCTGTGCCATTTCTTTGTTACACACGATAGATATTTCTCTGCTTGAAAAATGCTTTTGAATGAGTGGAACCATCTATATTTATCTTTATCCTCCATATCTGAATGCCAATTTTGTTTGAAACAAGAGATAAGCCTGTCTTTAAATTCATAAATAAAAGTCGACTCATACCCTACACCCTGACTTAACCATACAATACCAAATCCGTTCTCTGTAAGTTTCTTTTGTACATTTGATACCCAATTGAAATGGCCAGAATCATGTTGTAAGACAAGCATTTCGTAAGCCTGACGGCATATTCTTGACATAGGCAGCTGAACTAACTTTAGCCAATATTTAATACATTTAATCACTGTTCTAATATGAAGTGGATATCTGCCAGTCTCTGCATATACTTGTTTGTTGGAGGCATGAAGGGGGACATTTAAGAATCTTTTAATAGCAAAAGTATGCACTGTTTCAACTTGCTTACTTTCAGTCTCTATGCCCCAGACTTCACTTGCATACGTCAAGATTGGTTCAATTTGTGAATCAAATAATTTCCAAAATAAATATGGGTCCGATGATGTTAACCTTTTTAGTGATCTCATAATTTCTATTACCCCCTTCCTCCCCTTTCTACAACCCTCTGCCAAAGCACTGGTAAGACTCATTTTAGTTGTGAAAAGCATTCCTAGGTATTTATACGAATTTATCACCTTGACTTCTTCAATTCCATAAAACCATTTTTCTTTTGAAGCTATGTGTCCTCCCATTCTAAATACAATTATATTTGTCTTTTTTAAGTTAACTGTTAGATGCAAACGATCAGCTTCCCTTTTCAAACTATTAAGTTGATTTTGGAGTCCAACAATTGTACTTGACAACAGAATAACATCATCAGCAAATAATAACAGAAATATTTCTTCCATACCAGGGACTAACTGAATACCATGCTTCCCTGTTCTGGTCACCTCAGTGGCTAATTCGTTAATGAAAAAGGAAAACAATATAGGGCTTAGCAAGCAGCCTTGTTTCACACCTCTTGGGCAGTCAAAATAATCAGAATAGCAACATTTATCACGTACACATGCAAAAACATTATCATAGATACTTCTTAAAGCACAATACAGTTTACCTTTAACACCAGTTTTCCTCAAATTATACCACAATTTACTTCTGTTTACTGAATCGAAGGCCTTTTGGAAATCTACAAAGGCAATATACAGTTTGGCATTTTTAAGCAAAAATTTCTGAACAATTGCATACAATGTAAAAATATGGTCCACTGTGCTATACCCTGCTCTAAAACCAGCTTGTTCTTCCATTATTTTTTCTTCTTGCTCTGACCATTTTGTGAGTCTTTTGTTCAAAATGCGTGTATATACCTTGCTGACGATACTTGTTAGGGCTATACCACGATAATTATCAGGTTGGTTTGAATCTCCCTTCTTGTGAAGTGGCACAATGATGGATTTGGACCACTCAATAGGGAAAACACCTAAATCAAATAATCTGTTGAAAAATGCAACCAAAAAATCGATAGCTGAGTTGTCTGTATGTTTGAGCATTTCACTAACTACTCTGTCAGGTCCTGAGCTCTTTCCAGATTTGAGGCTACCAATACTGGCAAGAACCTCTTGTCTGGAAATAGGCTCATTAAACAAAACATCATGGTTTTCCTCTTCTATTTCTTCAGTTACATCAATGTCATCAAGTTGAGTAGATAAATTAGTTTCATTAAATACTTTGAAAAAATGTGCATACCATTGTTCTGTAGTGATGCTATTGTATATAACTGACTTTCTATTCACTGACCTTATGGTTTGCCAAAACAATTTAGGATCATTAACTGACTGTTTTAGTTTTGCTAGTCTTACAGCATCAAAGTCATTTTTCTTACTTTTCAATAGATGTTTGTATTCTTTTCGTTCTTTGACATATGCATCTTTCCTCTCTTGGCTTGACTGTTTTGATTGCTTGAAGAGTCTCAGTAGCTTTCTGACTTTTTTTCTTTTTCTGTCACATTTTTCATCAAACCAATCATTTCTGTTTTTCTTCTTCCCTACTGTCCTAATCATGCATGCTGCTGAACTACATAATGCTTGTGTGAATATTTTGATGGAATCATTGACATCAGAGTTCAGTGCTATCAAGGCATCTCTTATACCTTCTTTAAAATCTTGTGATTGTTGCTCTTCTTTATATTTGGATACATAATCTTCAGACCATATGATCCGTTCTTCACCAGTAGTTTTATCATCATGAGGTTCATTTCTAACACTATTTTTACAAACATTCATCCATTTAAATTCTACTGGTAAATGCCAGGAATCAATTCTATCACTAACAAACAAATCACAACACTTCCGTGAAAACAAATCTTCTGATATGATTACATAATCAATGACACTACAGCCATGTGGGGAGACATATGTATAGTCACCCTGAGAATCACTATAGCAACATCCATTCACAATGATACAGTTTAATAAGAAACATAGGTTTAATACAGATCTTCCAAAGCTGTTAGTGTATTTATCTTTTGAATTTCTTTGTAAGCTAGTGCCATTGGTAGTAGTATCATGAACATCACAAACAACATAATCATCATTATCATCATCATCCTCATCATCAAAGAATGGAGAATAAGTTATCATTTGTTCAGTTTTGGGCTGGTTATATGCAGTTCTGGCATTAAGATCTCCCAGAATCATGATATGCAAATTTTGATTCTGTACTATGTGTAGAATACTTTCTTCTAGGTTTACAATGCCATCTTTGATGTCCAACTGATCATATAAAGGCCCATTCTCTGGTACTACATAACACGCAATCAAAAGGACATCTTTCTCACAATTAAAGACAGATTTACTAACTCTGACTGCAACCACATTGTCACAATCAACATCAATCCTTGAAACAACATTACATAGTGATTTTCTAATCAAAAGCAAAACACCACCTGAATGACGACCATGTTGTGAGAGTTTTTTGGCTGGAGCAGCAAACTTCTCATGATCATGAAATATACCATTATAGTCAAATGTACTATCTACAAACGTTTCAGTCAAACAAGCAAATTCAAATGTAGAAACATAACTAAGAAAAGAAAAGTCATTTAGTTTCGAGTACAAGTTTTCAACATTGTAAACAAGAAAATTAAGTTTTTCAAAATGATCCTGCCTGTCCTATTGGGTGCTCCTTGTAGAGCGGGTAATGCGGGATGGGCCATTACCAGAAACCCTTCTGACTGGAGCAGACTGATTGTCTCTGGACTGGGTTACATTTCCACGGCTCTGTCTCTGTCTACTGCCCCCACCCCCTCTACTACCACGGACACTGTCCCGCATGCTCTGTGCACGGCTGTGCTGTCTGCCCTCTTGACTAACACCAGGGGAGTCCCCATTCCCTTCCCAGTGTTTCTCAGCATCCCGACCCTGGACATCACATGCACTTACCTCGGTCATCCTGTTGGTGTGGTAACTGACATGTGCATGTAATCCAGAATGTTTACTCCCGTCACCAGAGGAACGAGGAGAACCCTCACCCACCATTCTGCCAGCATCCTGGTCATGACCTCTGCTTCTTGTCACCTTGTCACTGCGTTCATAGTATCCACTGCGACAGTGACCACCACAAGAACTCCTTCCAGCACTCCACTGAACATCCTCAGAAGAGTGACGTGGGGAAACTCTGTCCTGCCTTCTGCCTTCACCATGACTGTCATCTGACACTGCATGCTTTGAGCTCCCTGTCCGACTGTCAGTTGGGTTGTTGAGCGGTACTTCTCTGGAACTGGAGACACCTGGTGCCGCTGCTGCCGCCACTTCTGCGTATGTCCTGGGATCTGGTCGTTTGGGCCCCACAGTCAGTTTGCCTCTCTTGAAAAAGGCCACCCTCCCCTCTTTTCTTGCCTCAGCCACCACACTGGCTTGCTTCCGGGTCAAATCATTGGCCACTCTGACCCCCTTTTCTTTCAGTCTGGCTCTGTAGTCCTGATCTTTGAGCACTGTCATTTTGTCACTCCACCGACTAAACTTGACAATCATGGGCTTTGGCTCACCATTCCGACTTTCTCCCACTCTGTGCGCTCGTGAAATGTCATCTGCCTTCCACGTTTTAGGTGCTTCAACACTGTTCAGTGTATCAGCAATCAGTTTAGCACACATGTCGTAGCTTTCAACTCTGTCATTCTGGGGCACACCAAAGAATCGAAGATTATCCCTTCGTGAAAAGCTTTCCAAATTGTCACAGTGCTCTTCAAGATTGTCAATTTCTGTTCTCATTCTTTCTACAGTGGAGAACACTGTTGACAAATTGTCTTCATTCTGTTTGCAGGCACAAAACAGCTCTTCAACATCTTCTTTCGTTTCTTTTAATCCAGAGGACAATTGTTCATTTTCTTCTTCCAGTCTGTCACATCGCCTTCCTATTTGGTCACACATCATTTTAACCTGCCCAAGGTCTGTTTTGATAGAGCTGATGTCTTTTCTCATACAGGCCCCATCATTGCTGATATCTTCTCGCATGCTGGCTATATCACTTGAAAGTGTCCTGTAGTTCTGTTGCATGGCTTGTAGAATCTGAGTTGCAATGTTGTTACTAAAGCCAGATTCAGTCCCACAAGGAGAGGGGGGAGACATGGAAGTCTTGCCGTCACTGTCAACATCACAACTGTCTTTCCCTGTTGCAACACTGTGCTCTTCTTTTTCATGCTGCTGCTGCTGCTGTGCAGGAGAGTGGCTATCCACTGGTCCAGGATTCATTTCTACATCCCCGCAGCACAAAAAGTAGGAAGCAACAAACACAAACAGCAAGATTTGTGCTTTGTTCCGCACAGCTATCAGTTTCACGTGCATTTTTCTTGCAAACTGTGCACGCTTGGCCATGAAGAAGCAATATGTGCCTAGGAATAGGCCACATACAGAGCGAAAACACAAGTTATGAACCGGCATGGTCGGTTTTTATGACAAATTTTACATCAGACTGATCAGTATCACACAGTCTATGTCACCATGCACAAAAGAAATTATGAAGTCCAATAATAACCACATTAATTAACAAAAATATGGTTAATTTTAGGAGCACTCCCAAAACACGTCTTGTCACTTCAATGAGATCAACTCACCCCCCCATATGAGAGAGAGAGAGAGAGAGAGAGAGAGAGAGAGAGAGAGAGAGAGAGAGAGAGAGAGAGAGAGAGAGAGAGAGAGAGAGAGAGAGAGAGAGAGAGAGAGAGAGAGAGAGAGAGAGTTTACTGGCAGGTGTGACAGAGAAATAGTATAGGGAGGTTTGGTTGTAAGAAATGGGAGGAGCTTGATTGACAAGTTGAAAGTGGGTGGGGCACTAGTCTTCCTCCACTATTCCTCCATTTTTTAAGTGAAAACACACACACACACACAAAACCACCAACATAAACAAACATACAAATATCACTCACTCTCACTCTCTCACTCAGTCCCATGTCCCAAAGGACGTAGGGGGGACATGAGAGAAGACGCAACAGAGATCTTTTTCCATGCTTCACGATCCTGTGTGGCTAGTAGGAGGCGTTGCAGGGGTTGGGCAGTCCAGTCTTTGATGCTGTCAACCCATGATTTCTTTTGGCGGCCTCTTCTTCTCTTGCCCTTGACTGTTCCTTGAGAGATGGTTTTTGCTAGGGTGTTGTGTCTTGTGGTGTGACCAAACCACATCAGCTTTCTTCTCTTTATGGTGGAGAGCAAAGGCTCTTGGGGGCCCACATGCTTTTTGATTTCTTCTTTCACATAGTTATTGGTCTTGTGTTCTTTGTATGATATTTTGAGGAGTCTTATGTGGTACTTGTTCTTGAATGCTTGGATTCTCCTCTCTAACTCTGCTGTCAGAGTCCATGATTCACAGCCATATAGGAGGATAGATATCACGAAGGATTTGTAGAGGTGGTATTTGGTGCAGAAGCTGATGTTGTTGCTTCTGATGATCCTCTGGAGTCTGACTAGAACAGATGTTGCTGTTGCAATGCGAGCTTTCACTTCATTGTTTGATGTGCCATCTTTTGTTAGGATGGAGCCTAAGTATTTGAATTGGCTCACCTCTTCCAATATTTCTCCATTCATCTTTATTTCCGTGCTGTCATTACTTGCGCTGTTGACCATGATCTTCGATTTCTCTGTACTGACCTCCATGCCGTATGTGCTCGCTCGATCTGTTAGACTGTCTGTGAGGATTTGCAGTTCTTGTTTGCTGCTGCCCATGAGGTCAATGTCATCTGCAAATCTGAGGTTGTAAAAGGGTCTTCCACCAATGGAGATGGAAGTGTGGTGGTTTTGCAGTGTCTCTGTCATGATGTTTTTGAGAAAGAGGTTGAAGAGTACAGGTGAGAGAAGGCAGCCCTGGCGGACTCCAACCGTGGTCTTGAAGAACTCGCCCACGTGATACAGATATGGGAACACAAAAAATGAAGTACTTTTAAAATGTCTATGAAAACATCTCTATGAGAGAGAGAGAGAGAGAGAGAGAGAGAGAGAGAGAAGAGAGAGAGAGAGAGAGAGAGAGAGAGAGAGAGAGAGAGAGAGAGAGAGAGAGAGAGAGAGAGAGAGAGAGAGAGAGAGAGAGAGAGAGAGAGAGAGAGAGAGAGAGAGAGAGAGAGAGAGAGAGAGAGAGAGAGAGAGAGAGAGAGAGAAGATGTTCAGTTACCTTTTATCACCCTGTACACAATTGTGTGCTTTGAAACGGCAACCCTGCAAACGCACATACAAAATTGTTGATGCAATGCTTTAGCAATGTCTCTAACACACACCATTAAAACACACACAACACACACAACACACACAACACACACACACACACACACCACACACACCACACACACACACACACACACACACACACACACACACACACACACCACACACACACACACCACACACAACACACCACACGCACACACATACACACAGTAAATACCTCTGCCAGAGTCCTGACTGTCTTTCTTCTAGTCTTGTCCTCCACTGTCTCCACACACCAGCCATGCAACTCACAGAATCAACATGTATGTACATGATTTCTACAACATTTGCATCATCAATATCCCCCCCCTCTCAACCATCTTCCCTTATCCTCAGATATCTTCAGCTTCATGACGCACATATAAAAAAATATAAATTGTTATGTATTACACCATTTGAACATATAAATGTATTCTCTCTCTCCTATACACACAACACACACAAAAAAAACCCACACATACATACACACACAATCTCTCCTCTCTGTCACACACATACACAACACACACACAAAACACACGCACAAAACACACACACACACAAAACACACACAATCTCTCATCACACACACACACATACATGGGGGAACAGGCAGTGTGACACATATACAGGCAGGTTGCCTGTTTTTCATGGGGATGTCACACTTGCTGACACATAGACAATGAAACATTGACACATGGACACTGAACACTGACACATGGACACTGACACATGGAACATTGACACATGGACACAGAGTAAGTTTATCTGGTAACACTTGTCCACTGGTAATACTTGTGCACTGGTAACACTTGTCTACTGGTGACACTTGTCCATTGGTGACATCTGAGTGTATCTGATGTTCCTTATCTTGCTGTAAAACTTCGTGTCGTGGCTTGGAATGTGTTTTCTCCATGTGCTGTCAGGGATCCATGTCTGACATGTATGGAGGAAGCTGAATGTGCACAGCAGTTCACACCCACTCCTGTCTGATGTGTCATAGCAGTTCATATTTGAAGACTTCAAGACAACTCTAGGTGAAGTATTTTCAAACCAAATCAGAAGATCACCAAAAGCCAAGACCCAAACAAAAACAAAACAGCCATAACAGGTGTGTAAAAAGCCTTGGATATCACTCTGACCATTCTGAATGTAACCAGGATAGTGACTGCACTGAGAAGTATCTAATTTGAACAAGGAAGAACTGGGGATGTACTTATGCTTGCTGCTATTATTAGAAATACTAATCTCCCCCCCCCCCCCCCCAAGAAAAAGAAACCACCTCCCTTCCAGGGTAACCACTTCCCAGGCTAATGAGTTATCCACCACCCACAACACCCCTGAAAACTACTCTCCCAGGCTAACAAGTGTTTGCCCCCCCCCCCCCCTAACCCCAACTAAAAAAAACTGCCTTCCTAATTTAACCATTTCTCATATCAGTGAAAACAGTCCTGCCGGGCTTAGAGGCTAAGCTAAGGGCAAGGGTTGGGCTTTGGTTTTCTGGGGCTACTAGAGACACATTTATTTATTTATTTATTTATTCATTCATTCTTTTAGGTACTGAAATAACACTCATTTGTTTTTCTTTTTTACATCCAGTCATGATGTGTATGCAGGCTTAAAGAGCACCTTCTAGGCAGTAGCAGCTTATTTGCACTCCCACTCCCTGGCTATGACCACCTTTGGCAACCACCAGCCACAACAGATGACTGGCTGTTTAAACAGGTTGCAGCATGCTGTAAAGACCTTCACGGAGATGGAAGCAGTACCAGCATGTATGTACACACACACACACCTTCTCTCTCCCCATTCTACCATTACTACCTCTGCTATTATATCTTAATACCATTACTACAGCTACTACTACTTCTATTACCCATACAACTACTTTTCTACACACACTCTCTCTCTCGCTCCCCCTTCTCTCTCACTCTCACTCACTCACTGTCACTTTTCCACTCCACTTTATGGCTCTACCCATATTTTCCTACATGGCACAACCAACACACAAAAGACAGGGGTGGGTTAGAAAGGATGGCAGAAGGAAAAGGGATAGAAAACTCAGGAAGAACTGAAGTGCCACAGACACACTGCAGACCTGTACTTAGTACAGTCAGTCACAGACAGTGCTAAAAAGGAGAGCTGTGAAAACCTTGCAGAAACACAACCATGTGAAGACTGAAGAAGAGACTTCCTAACAGAAGCACAAAGGAGAAAACTGTCACAGAAACTGGAATAGAAACATGCTAAACCCACAAAGTCTAACTTTCAAAGATGACAGGATGTTTACCATATGAAGCCAACAAATGGAGTACCAATTCTTAAGCAGCCTGTCTGTGGAAAATAGGATGACACAAATGATCAACACTCCTGTACAATGGGATGACAGTCAACCTTTCAAAGCAACATGTCTACCACAAAAAGAGAGGGGGAAAATCTGGAAAGGTTTCCATTTTGACAACTCATGAAACAGAAGAAATATTATAAGAGCTTGCTAACTGTATCACTACAAACACAAAGGAACATGGGACACTGACTAGGACTTCCCTGTACCAACAACTTGTATTACTACAAACACAAAGGAACATGGATACTAACTAGGACTTCCCTGTACTAACAACTTGTATCACTACAAACACAAAGGAACATGGACATTAACTAGGACTTCCCTGTACCATAGCTTTCAATTTTTTTCAGTGCCCCCACTCAGCCCCTCCATTCACAACAGACATGCAGTGCCTCACTCACCTTGCAGGCACAGTTTTAGACTACAGGCTTACCCAGGTCTTTGGCCTGCCTTCAATGCACCCACACTACCACTTTAGGAAGACAGAATACAGCAGGGACAGAAATATAAAGTAAAATAACTTTACAGGTAAATATCCTTTAAGTTTGGTAAAAAAAAAAAAAAAAAAAAAAAAAAAAAAAAACTTGGAAAACCAGTCTGGATCCATAATTTATTTTAATTAAAGGACATATAGTGGTATGAGTCATGAAGTTTATGTCTACGATGCCTAGATCATTAAAAGAAAGTAAAAGAGAGATCTGTAGAGTTGATTCAATCCGGCTTCTTATAGATGAAAGAATTATCTGTCCCTGAAAAGTGTGACTACACATTTTAGATCCCAAATCTGAAAAACAAATCAGGGGGTGGGGGTGGGAAAGATAAG
Source organism: Stramonita haemastoma (assembly GCA_030674155.1). NCBI lineage: Eukaryota > Metazoa > Mollusca > Gastropoda > Neogastropoda > Muricidae > Stramonita > Stramonita haemastoma. The sequence goes on from CM060344.1 coordinate 416,137, forward strand.
TTACTGACAGTTATGAAATGAAAACAATTTCTGAAAAAGTCACAGAGACCTGGTCTCCTTGAAATGTCACCTTCTCCAGCTGTGTCTACAGGTCATTTCACCAGCTACCAACCCTATTCAAGAATTTTTAGCTTGAAGCAATCAGGTACTAACAACTCTCATACTCATCCCACCCCATACCCCCCCAAAAAATTTCACAAATATGTTGTTGAATGTTTTCACGTTTCTAAACACTCTTATCATCTACTAGTATATTGTTAAATGTTTTCACATTTCTGAATTCACTTTATAGTTTACTAATATGCTGTTGAATGTTTTTACATTATTGAACAATCTCTATCATCTACTTGTTTGGACTCCTGGTCAGCTTTCTGTGAGGTCCTTCATGCTGATGTGAACACAGGACCATACCAAGCCACAGTGTGCACCATCTACCCTGAGGTCACCCACCACCAACACTTGTCTGATAACTCACATCTATTCCAAACATCCCACTCTTTGACAAAATAACTTTTTCAAAGTCATGGGTAAGGCAAAAGAAAAAAGAGAGCATAAGGTTAAACAGACTAAATCCCACAGCCCACAGTTTCAAACATCACACAGCTAAGAGTGCTAAATTTAGCACACCTTTTCCATCTATCTAGTCCAAGTATGGTCAGTTCCTGCTATAAATAGCACCAGCTAGCCCCTAAATTAACTGGGCTGGTATGGATTAATTAGCAGGTAAGAGGCACTGAAAGTGGGATAACTAACAACTGTGATCTATCAATGACTAATAAATAATTATATTCCTCATAGTCTTCACAGAAAAAGGGAGCAGCTTAATGAAAAGGTGTGATAAAAGAATACATTAGAAATTTCTGAGATCTACACAGTCTTGTTTTTAGGTCTACAATGCTACATGGTCATGTGCCTCTGTTTACACCACTACAGAATCACGTAGCTAAGTCACACTACCAATTATATTCAGTCACTGCAGGTACAGCTTCATGCCCACTGTGTGTAGTTTTACTATTAAACCAGTCATTCAGGCAGTATGGCTGTGTCTTTGAAGAATAAAGCCCAAATTCAGCAACATCCTTAACATCATGAGTCAAACAGAGTTTGTCTTTTTCTCCTCTTTATTTGTGAAGTCAAATGTGTTTATGTTTCAATTACCTTTCTGGATAGACATTTTCTTGAAGAAAAACAGTTTTGATGACAAATGGAATTAATCAATTATATCTTATCATTAGAGATATTTTTTTATCAACACGTTTTAAAATGTGATCAACTTAGCTGTAAGAAGGAAAACTGACATTGGGTAAAAGGCTGTTCAGTTTGGCTTTGGCAGGGAAATTTTGTGCAATGATGGGGAGGGGGGGGGGGGAAGGGGACAGGCACAGCTGAGATTTTTTTTTTTTTTCTGAAAAAAGATAATGGAGCAACCAAAGAAAATCAGAAAGACTACTTTAACTTGCAAACTTCTCACTGAAAGATGATGACAGCTGTCTCTAGGAAAGACTGATTATCACCAGAAAAATGGAGAAGGGTGTTAAGTTAACCTTTTCGCTGCTGACCTATTTTGCTCAGGCCTATGCTGAAGAAATTTTCAGAAACAGACAAAAATCACGCATATGATTTTCAATTGCTTTTAATTCAGGAAATTTCTAAGATAGCTACATAAAAGTATATACTGAATGAAAGGAAATTGAATGAAGATTGTATTTGTGACAATTTTAAAAATATATAATTAGACAGACAGACACACGTGTGCGCGCGCAGGCACGCACGCACGCACACACACACACACCTGCTCTTCACACAAACACACAGCCAGGGAGCCAGGGCAGATGTCAGCAAGAACAATAGCTCATCAACAAAACAAACAGACACACACACTGATAACTGACAGCTAACAAGTAGCCTAGGTGACAAGTGACACACAAGGTCGCAACCACTTCAAAGTAGATCAAACACATCGGCCACTCAGTGACTGGCTCGCTTGCTCACGGACCAAGCCCTGACCAAAGGTGCAACCATACAATACACACATTTAGTTGTTCTGTTTATGAATAAACAGAGAAAAAAACAATATAAATATGTTATAAAAACGAATGAAGCCCTCAAATATACCCAACTGCATCTCGAACGATACGATCTTCATGTTCCGATTCAGACCACGAGTACGCAGAAGTTTCTTCCGGATCAAAACCTGAGTCGTTTGCATCAACTTCCAAAGTTCGATGTGAACTGGATACAAAAAACAACCCTAATCTCCATTATCTTGATCTCTATAAATTTCATCAATAACTTCGGCAACTGTGTAGGTCAGTTGAGGGACAGCCATTGCTTCGAAAACCCAAAAATTGAACTTCGTAGTACCTTGTTTACCTTGCCGATTGAACGTCATAAAATATGCAAATAACTTGAACAAATGGGACTCATGGGTTGAAGATACATCAAGGGAGCTAAACAAATCATAATAATAAGATTTTCAGCAATGCTGAGCGAAACAGAGAGAGCGTTGGTTCATGACGAGCGGCGCTTGTCAACACAGCATTGCAGGTGGTGGGTTCTATGATGAGCGGCGCTCGTCAACAGTAGGGGTTAACAGGTGTGGCATGATTTCAAACTCTGATCCGAAAATGAATCCCTTTCAGAAGAAGCCAACAAAGAGAAAACCAAAGCCAACAAGGACAAAATCCAACTTACAGATGACTGACACCAGTTTCCTGAGAAAAAACATCAGTTTTGCACACATCTTCTACAGCAGGCTGAACTTGTACATGTACAGAGGACATGCAGCTAACAAGAAATAATTTTCTACCTGGCAGTGTATGCCACTTGAGGTGGGCATAAGCATGTGTGTGTATGTGTGTGTGTGTCTGTGTCTGTGTCTGCGTGTGTGCAAGTCTTCATTGTGAAATGCATGAATGTTCTTGGTGAGAAATCAAATTCTCATCCAGTGTTTTCCTGCAAATACACAATTTTACCTAAAAAAACAACAACAGCAAGAATGCTTCCTTATGTTCAAAGCATATTGATGACTGAAAAACAACCTGGTGATAACCCCCCACCTCCAAAGACCCTCCAGCACCACAGGATCACCCCTCAGAACTATTAAACAAAGACCACAAACCCACCTCTCAAGGTATCGCAAGTCCATCCCCCCACCTCCCTAAAGTGTAAGTGTGTGTATGTGTATGTGTGTGTGTTTGTTTGTGTGTGTGTCTGTATTCATGTAGTGCATATTCATGAGGTGTGTGTGCTCATGCTTGTGCATGTTCATGCTTGCACGTGCATGAACATGACCCCAAACATTTCCCTGGAGCCTCTGGCCAGATGCCATTTTCTTAAGAGCACGACAGGAGCTTTCTCGAGCCTTAGTGTTGATAGGCTTGCGGTACTTGCTCTCTTTTAGTGCTCTTGCTTGACGTTTCTGACCATTGCATATGGGAGGGGATGGGCACTTTCAGCCACCCATATCACTACTATGGAGGCTGTCCTCATCCTGGGGTAAGTAGGTGGTGGTGTAGGGGTGGGTGGTTATATGTGCATGCATGCATGTGTGCATGTGTGTATGTGTGTATGTGTTTGTGTGTGCATGCCCTAATGCATGGGTAAATGCAAATGTGTGGGGTGTGTATTTTAAAAAGGACTTTCATACCTTGAGTGATTGTTTTATGAATCCTGATTTAATAACCCTGAAAGAAATGAATCATGAGTTACTTTTGGGTGCAAGGAGTGTGGCTTACCACAGGGGTTCACTGCTGACAAATGTGTCTCTTCAACACTGGATTCTGAAAATTGAATTTTGAAGTCTAGCAAAGAAAATAAGTATTTGCTGTGTTGAACCTCCCTGTTTCTCTCTTTTTGAGGGTAGGTTATTTTTTTTAAGTCTTTATGCCTAATCTATTACTACCAGTAAATACAACTTTATCATCTTTATTTCTCTCTTAGTATTTTATACTTCCCTAATTCCCTTTGCTTATATGTGTACATGCACATGTGTATGTGTGTCTTTACATGGTGATGGTATGTTTGGGAGGGGGGGGGGGAGGGTTTATAAACTGGTAAGTTAACTCAGACATGACTACTGAAAGCCATGTGTTGACATTCTCTTCAGACAGATTTGTGGATGAAACAAGATGATACAGAAGAGAGCTAATCAGATCAGAAACCAAACGAAGTAGATATTCAATGATACGCAACTACTGATGCTTCCTCACAAATGCTACAATAAGCAAACACTAAACCTTGTAAAGCATCTACTGACTTTCAGAAAACTGGGAATGTGTAATGACTGAGAGAAAACTTGGAAATATATAAATATATATACATATATATGACTGAGAAAAAAAAACTTGGAAATGTGTGAGAAAAGCTTGGAAATGTGTAGTTCCCTTGAGAAAATGTAGTCACTAATCCTTTAGGGAAATACTGAGCAAAGCTTGACACAAAGGACTAGTCCCTGCACTGTGAAGTGACAGAAGGCATCAGAGAAAAGGAACACAACAGTCTACACTCAGTTAGCATTCAGTCTGATCCCTGTCTGCTTTTCCAGTTACATAAGATTTACTGGGGGTGGAGGTTAGGGAAGAGGGCCATGTATCTACTTTTAAAATGCTACATGTTATAGTCAAATTTCAATTCATAATGTTGCATAGTGATGTATAGTCTACATTTAAAATACTAGTCATATTTATTCAAGTTTGAAGTATTATAATATCATAATAATATTGCATTTACATTTAAATACTACATCACCATACATCTAAAGTAGTCATGTATCTAGGCTAATGCGATACAATCATGTATGTAGATTTTAAGTGCTACAGTTATGTATCTAGGTTAAAAAAAAAAACAGTCATAAATCTAGGTTAAAACATCTACAGTCATGTCTCTGTTCAAATTGATGAAAAACAGGTCACAGTTGTCAGTTTCCCCCACATTTTGCTCCTCTCAACTGCTAATTAATCTATCCCATCCCACGCCAGCTGGGTCAGCTGGTGCTAATTACAGCAGGAACTGATCGCACTTGGACAGGTAAAAGGAAGGGCAACGCTAAATTTAGAGCTCTTAGACTGGGTGATGTTGTATTTGTGCACTGTGTGGTGGAAGGAAATCAAAGGATGTCTAAAGGAAACTGTACCTAACCACAACACCCCATGAGCAGATTCTAACCTTCTCAGAAAAACTGTGGCTGATGATGAACTAGAAGAACTGTGAGGAAAGAAGTTGAGCAGGCATGAACTAAAACAATGTAGTAGTATGGTACCAGATCTTAGCAGAACTAAAGTAGGTGTGTGTGTGTGTATGTGTGTGTGTGTGTGTGTGTGTGTGTGTATGTGTGTGTGTGTGTGTGTGTCCCATAGACTAACAAATATCTAAGAAAAAACAACATCAAAACTTTATTTAATAAAAGAAGAAGAAACAGAAAGAAGGCTACAAGCCAATGATGGTGATTTGGACAGCTTTTTCCAGCCTCACTTAGTCATCTCCTGAACCTGAACACGAGTTAACAGCACTCTGCCCATGTTCATCTGGAGGGCAATTTAACAACTCTTGTATCCCTAACATCTGAAGATCATTGACCAAAGCTGACTGAGACACAACCTTACTTTTCAAACTGTTACTTTACATAGTATGTTTATGAAAAAATAAACCACAAAATTAATTCTAAACATTCAACAACATACCTGTCAAAATGTCTTGTCTTGCCTTGTGCGTGTGTGTGTGTGTGTGTGTGTGTGTGTGTGTGTGTGTGTGTGTGTGTGTGTGTGTGTGTGTGTGTGTGTATGTGTGTGTGTATGCCTGTTGTGTGTGTGTGCCTGTGTGTGTGCCTGTGTGTGTGTGTGTCTTTGTGTCTGTATGAGGTTTTTCTTTTAAATGTTCATTCATTTTTTATTGTCACCTCTGGATTCCTGTATGGTAAAAAACTCCTTGAGGGAGCTACCAGCTGGTGCCAATGTCCTGCAGACTGCTAGAGAAAATTTCTGGTTCATACTAGACAGAGTCATGTTACTAAACAGACCACACCCTGAACCTGACCACACCCTGAAAAGTCTTACTTAAAAAAAAAAATTAGCTAGAAATATATTGTAGTTTTCACAACTAGTACTATTTTCAAGGGAACTGAACATTTAATTTCCTCAAAAGGGTTTTGCAGAACATGCACCTGACAGTTCAAAAGCATTTTAAATCAAGAAGCTAAGAAACAGAAATGTTTATATCTTCAACAATCCAAATCAACTGGATTCTTAAAAGGTAAAGCCTACCACATTTTACAACTGATCCATAAAGCCCCACAGATATAAAAATAAAAAACCCATGGCACAAGTCAGTTGATGTCAGACAGTGAGCTTTTATCAAACTAATTATTATTACTGGGATGATACATAATTAAACAGAGGAGACCAGGGACCCAGTCCACAACACACTAGGAGTTGCATCCAGACTGTATTGACATTCGATAATAAGTCACTGACCTGTCAACCCAGACTGTACTGACATTGGATAGTAACACACTCACCTGTCAACTCAAACTGTACTGACATACAATAGTGACACACTGACCTGTCAACCCAAACTGTACTAACATTGGATAGTAAAACAATGACCTCTCAACCCAGACTGTACTGACTCTGGATAATATTATTATTAACACATCGACTTGTCAACTTTGACTGTACTGAGGACAGAAGAAATATGGACTATCAGTAAATAATGATTGCATCATCTATGCACAAACTGTGAAGGGTTATACTAAGAACAGAAGGAATCCTCAACTCTATCATAATGGCATCAGCTACACACACACTGTGAAGGGTTTTACTGAAAACAGAAGGAATCCTGATTATCAGTAAACTTATCCTGATGGCATCAGCTACACACACTATGACGGGTTATACTGAGGACAGAACCAAATCCTTGACAACATGGGAAAGGCCAAAGGGTGGGAGGTGGAGAAGGGTTATACAACAATAAAAAAAAAATTAAAAAATGAAGTATTCATACAGCTGATTTCTAGCACATATGAAGCTCTGGGTTCTTCACACACACACACACACG
>CM060344.1:428189-448189 GCA_030674155.1 Stramonita haemastoma
AGCACCAACTAACAACAGTGCAGAAGAAGACAAAGAAGAATTATATGCACAGCTACAAGCAGAACTGGAAAATATCCCAAGCCATGACATGAAGATTGTAATGGGCGACCTGAACACAAAAGATGGAAATGACAACATAGTCCAAGAAGGAGCCATGGGAAAGGAAGGGTGTGGCACCATGAACGACAATGGAGAGAGACTGGTGGAACTCTGCATGGCAAACAACCTCATTCTTTGAGGGAGACTGTTTACACACCCTGAAATCCACAAGCCTACCTGATGTTCCCCCAATGGAAGAGACAAGAACCAGATTGACCACCTGATGATCGATGGGATATGGAGGAGATCGCTGCTAGATGTAAGAGTAAAGAGGGGAGATGATGTTGGCAGTGACCACCACCTTGTCACTGCCATTCTCAAAGTAAAGCTGAGGAAAAACATATTAAGGAAATTGAGACAACAACAGTTTAATGTGGAGAAACTGCGTAACACCAAAGCAAAGAGTGCTTTCATCCTTCAGCTGAAAAACAAGTTCTAAGCACTGGTGGATGCTGAAAATTACACACAACCAGACATGACTGGTATTAACGTCATGTGGGAACAAGTCAAAACAGCCTACACACAAGCCAGTGAAACTTGCTTAGGACAGAGACAGAAGAAGAGGAAAAAGTTGATCACAACAGACACCTGGCAGGCCATTGAGAACAGGAGAGAACTGAAGAAGAAAAGTTTGGAAACCAAGTCCGAGCAGATGAGAGGGAGGTACAAACAACAGTATAGAGAGGCAGACCAAACTGTGAAGAAGATGGCAAGATCAGACAAACGAGCCTACTTGGATGTTATTGCAAGCCAAGCAGAAGAGGCTGCCACCAAAGGAGAACAAGGACAGGTGTATAAGATCACCAAAATTGTCAGTGGCAAATACAGAGGAAACACCGATATGCTGATCGTAGACAAACAAGGCCGACTCCTTACCACAGAAGCAGAAAAAGATGCTAGATGGGCAGAACATTTCAACGAAGTTCTCAACAGACACCAGCAACTGAAGAGGCGGATGTACAAGACCCTGATGCCAACTTTAGTGTTAACACCACTACACCAGAGAAGAAAGAAATTATAACAGCCATCAGATCTCTCAAGAACGAAAAAAACCCTCACCAGGACAACCTAAATGTAGAGCTATTCAAAGCAGACACAGTTTGCAGCCAAGGTTCTACAACCACTCTTTACAGCTATATGGGAGGAGAAACAGCTACAAGAAGACTGGACAAAAGGAGTCATCATGAAGATCCCAAAGAAAGGAGCCCTGAGCAACTGTAACAATTGGAGAGGAATCACTCTGCTATCTGTTCCCAGCAAGATCCTAGCAAAAATAATAATTGAACGAATCTCAGAAGCAGTGAACCAACGACTTAGAAAAGAACAGGCAGGTTTTTGACCAGGAAGAGGATGCACAGATCAGATCTTCACCCTGCGCAACATCATCAAACAGTGCACTGAATGGCAGAGACAGCTGTACATCAACTTTGTAGACTTTGAGAAAGCTTTTGACAGCATACATCAAAAAAGTCTATGGTGCATACTCCGAGGATATGGAATACCACAGGAGATTGTCCAAGTCATTAAGAGCTTCTACAAAAACTTCACATGCAGAGTAGGAAACAGTGAAACCAGCTTCAGTGTAAAGACTGGCATCAGACAAGGCTGCCCCATGTCGGCACAGCTCTTCAACCTGACAATTGACTGGGTGATGAGACAGACAACAGCTGACCAGCCGCAGGGTATCAGATGGACCCCATTCACAACACTTGAGGACCTAGTTTTTGTTGATGATCTGGCACTGCTCTCACACACCCACCATCATATCCAGGAGAAGACATCCCATCTCAACACTTTTGTCCAACAAGTAGACTGAAAATCAGCCAGAGGAAGACAGAGGTGATGATGCTAAATGTTCAGAATCCCTCTCCTGTCACAGTGAATGGAGAAGATCTGCCAACAACTGAAGAGTTCACATACCTCGGGAGTACTGTCAGGCATGATGGCAGAGCAAGCAGTGACATCAAAAACCGCATCAACAAAGCCAGAACTGCTTACAGAAATCTGAACAATGTGTGGAAGTCATCTCAATACAGCACAAAGACCAAATTAAGACTGTATCAGAGCTGCATACTTTCCACCCTCCTGTATGGCTCGGAATGCTGGAGGATGACTGAGAGTGACATTAACAAACTGTCTGCATTCCACACGAGGAATCTCAGGAGAATACTGCACATCTTCTGGCCTGAGACCATCTCCAACCAAGAACTGGCCCGCTGAACCAAGACAAAATAGATATTATCATTATGCAAAGACAATGGATATGGATAGGACACATAAGCCAACGGGAACAAGGGGACATTATCCGAACAGCCCTCCATTGGACACCAGAGGGAAAACGCAGGCGAGGACGACCCAAAAACACCTGGTGTTGGACAATAGAAACAGAGCTGAAGACCCTCCAACACTCCTGGGGAACCATTCCGAAACTGGCCTGAGACAGGCAGGAGTGGAGAACCTTTGTTGCTGCCCTACATGCCAAGAAGGCATAAAAAGGCTTTGGATGGATTGGACACACCTAACCACTGATTTTTGAAGCAATCACCCAAAATATACCCTGAAATGACTATGACCATGGAATGATATCATCCAGATTTTAACACTAAAATGCTAAAGCACAAAGTGTATTGACTTGTTCAAAATACTAACTAAAGAGAGGAAACAAGATGACTAACCCTATAGACACTTATTACTCAGGCCTGTGGTCTTTGAGGCAAAGGCCAGAGGTTGAGTATGTGCACACCCTGCTACTACACATGCAGGTCATAGAAACAAGTATTTTAGTTTCTGTTTTATGATTGTTTTTAGATGCAACTGGTCCAATGCCTTTGTGAAAATTTGTCTTCAAATGTTTATCACATTACGAAAATACTTACATCACAAATGCTTAATTTTGTCAGTAAGTTGATTAAGATACAGAACATCTTAATGCAAAGCAGATTTGAGTGTTTGTGTTTGTGTTCCATGGAAACAAGTACTTCAGTTTCTGTCCAATGGTTGTTTCTAGATGCACCTGAGGGACTTCCATTTTGAAAAAAAGGTCTTCAAATATTTATCACATGATCAAAGACTTATATTACAATGTTTAACTTTGTCAATTAGTTGATAAAGATACAAAATATCTTAGTACAAAGCAGATTTGACTGTTTGTGGGAGAGACACAGAAAAGGCTTGAATTTAGCAAGTTTGTCAGAAGGAAAGGCTGTACGGTGTAGGCAATATAACACCACATTATGGTACACATATAAATAATAAAAAGTATACAAACCCCTCCCCCTCCAAAAAAAATAAGGCATGTTTTTTGTTTTTTACATAAGACATGACAAAACAGGCCAGTTTCAGTCCCAACCTTTCTTTTGCAGTGTAACAGAGCCCACAATACCAAGAGAGTGTGATATTGTATGAATTCACACTTGACCTGCAGTTTTTGATATGCCTGGCATGGGAAATGTGGTGACACCACAGCTTTGAAAAGGCCTGAATCAAGCAAGTTTGTCAGAAGGAAAGCTGGTACAATGTAGGCAATATAGCAACACCTTGCAACACCCATATCAATAATATAAAATTGATTATTACAACATCCGCCTCCCAAAAAATAAGGCAGGTTTTCCAAAAGATGTGACAAAACAGGCCGGTTTGTGTCCTGTCCTACCCCAATTGTTGCAGAGTAACAGAGCCCAGGGCACCAAGTGTGAGTTGTGTATGCATACAATACCCTACACTCTTGGTGCTCAGGATCTGTTACTTTGCAAAAAGTGGGGTAGGACAGGACTCAAACTAGCCCATTTTGTAACATCTTTTGGGAAAACACGCCTTATTTTTTTGGGAGGAGGATGTTGTGATATCTATCTATCTATCTATCTATCTATCTATCTATCTATCTATCTATCTATCTATCTATCTATCTATCTATCTATCTATCTATCTATCTATCTATTTATCTATCTATCTATCTATCTATCTATCTATCTATCTATCTATCTATCTATCTATTTATCTATCCCTTAGTCTGGTGACTGAGGACACCTCTGAAGACTTGATAACCATTTACTTCCAATCCTCTCTTTATTTTGCCTTTCTCAAAATTGTGTTGAGTTCTAGGCCTGTCCATTCTCTGATGTCATTCTTCACTCTTTTCCTTGGTCTGCCTCTTTTTCTTCTTCCTTGGGCAGTGCCTGCAGTGTTGTGTTTGCAAGTCCTTTTGATCTTGTGACATACCCCTACCAATTAAATTTGGGCCGCTGTAGGAGATGCCAAGGAGTCTCCCGAAGCATCTCATCTCTGCCACCTGTACTCTTTTCTCCAAATCAGCAGTCAGGGTCCACGAATCATAGGTATGCAGGAGTATAGATATGATACGCCAGGCATATCAAGAAATGCAGTGAAGTGTGTATGTATACAACACTGTACTCTCTTGGTGCTGTGTGCTCTGCTATTGTGCCAAATGTGGGGTTTGACTGCACACAAGTTATCCTGTTTTATCACATCTTTTGGAAAAAAAACAGCCATAATTTTTTGGAGGGGGGTGTTGTCAAAATTATTATTATGATTATTAATATGAGCACCGCAAGGTTTTGTTATATTACCTACACTGTAACCTTTTCTTCCCACAAACTTGCTAGATTCAAGCCGGAGATTCTCTCTCTGTCTCTGTCTTTGTCTGTCTCTCTCAAAACTAACACCTCTCACTTAAATATTCTTGAAGTATTAGATGAGTTATGTGCCTCTAAAACATTTCATCAAAACTTAATATTCTGTTCATGTAAACAAGATTCAATCAGCACCTGCCAGACTGGAATGTGGTGTCCCTCAGGGATCAGTTCGGGGCCCACTTCTTTTTACCCTCTATACTGCTCCACAGGCACATGTAATAGACCATTATCATATCAATTATCACTTTTATGCCAATGACTCTCAGATTCAAAGCAGTGATACACCTGAAAATCTGCCATCTCTCTTGACAAATATGACCAACTGCCTTCAAGATATCCAACACTGGATGATACAAAACAAGTTACAACTAAATGCAGATAAAACTAAAGCCATGCTCGTAAGCACCAAACACAAACTCTCCTCCATTTCAACAACTTAATTAGAATTCGGTAATATGTCAGTTCCGCTATCCACTTCTGTGAGGTATCTAGGGGTTGTTGTTGACAACAAACTCTCCATGCAAAAATTCATTACCCAGAACTGTCAGCCATGATACTATCAATTAAGGCGCATTAGTGCAATTCGAAAGTACCTGTCCACTGATGCAACATCCAAACTTGTCACTTCTCTTATTCTTTCACGTCTGGACTATTGCAATTCTCTTTTAGCTGATCTGCCAGAATCATCTATCCACTCCCTCTAACGTATACAAACTCTGCAGCTCGTCTGGTCTCAGAAAGAAAAAATCTGAGCACATTACCCCTCTCTTGCAATCTCTCCACTAGCTGCCCGTACCACAGAGGGTAATCTACAAGATCAATACCCTCTGTTACAAATGTCTCCACAAAACTGCACCCTCCTACTTCTGTCAATGTCTTCACTTGTACACACCTTCTCGCTCACTCTGCTCGGCTGCAGGTACTTTGTCCTTAAGAATACCTAGATTCAACCTATCTACCGTTGGCCGCCGCTCTTTTTCTGTTTCTGGTCCATTGATCTGGAACGACCTCCCTCTCTCCCTCCGGCAAAAGCCTACTTATGACACTTTTAAATCCAACCTCAAGACACACTTATTTCAAACCTAAGATTTTCTTCTTCTGTTTCCATCTGTTGTCTGTCCCCGCCTTTGACATCTACCTGCCAAAGTGTATAGCATTTGTGGATGTGTATGGATGCACGCGCGTACATGTGCATGTGCGTGTGTGCATGTGTGTGCTTGCATGTGTGTGTGTGCTTGCGTGTGTGAGTACGTTCAAATTTGCTAGTACCAGAGATTGTTATTGATTGCTTGTGTGATGTATAGGTCAAATGCAAGTGCTTTGATTTGTTTTTACAAGATATAGCGCTATATAAGTTCCATGTGTTATTATTATTACATCTGTAAATGACGTTTATAAGGCTCTGACCCACTTAAAACAAACAGGCACATGTGGGCTAGATGGTTTAAATGGTAAGATTTGAAAACTAGCAGCTCCAGTTATCTCAGAAACATTGAACTATGTATTCAAACTGTTTATAGCAAAAAAATTGTTTTCCAAAAGCTTTCAAAGTTACCAAAAATTTGCCTCTCCACAAAGCTGGTGATTGTACTACTCCCACAAATTATTGACCTATTTCTATAGTATCTAACTTATCTAAACCTTTAGAAAATCACACTAAGCAGCACATTCTTATCCACTTTAATAAGCATGACCTATTTCATTCCAGTCAATCTGGATTTCGAAAAAAGATCATTCGTGTCACACTGCACTAATGAACTTGACAAATGGCTAACCAACATGAATAACAATTTAATTACTGGTGTCCTGTCTGTTGATTTTTCAAAAGCATTTGATTTGATTGATTACAAGCTTCATCTGAGAAAACTGAAACTGTATGGTCTTTCAGATGATACATTAGAACTCATGTCATCATTTTTAGACAAACGTAAACAACTTGTCTTGATTGAAAAATCCAAATCTTCTATTTTGCCCATTTTGTTTGGTGTTCCTCAGGGTTCCATTCTGGGACCCATACTCTTCTCAATATATATTAATGATTTACCCCTCTGTTTAAAAGCTGATTGTGAAATGTTTGTTGATGACACAACATTATATACAAGCTACTCTAAATTAGATGACGTAATTATTACCTTACAGACTAATATAGAAAAACTGATGAAATGGTCTGATTCAAATCATATGAGCATCCACCCTCATAAGAGTAAACATATGATTATAACTGCCAGACAAAAACGGCAGAACCTTTCTAAAATCTGTAGTTCATTGGATATTAGTGGTAATGTAGTTCAAGAAGTTGATTCTGTAAAGTTCTAGGATTAGTAATTGATAACAATCTGTCATGGTCTGAAATGTAAGAATGGTGTGTAAAATCATATCAAAAAAGATTTCTCAGCTGATGAAGATAAAACATTTCCTAAATTCTCACTCTCATAAACTGTTTTATCATGCTTTTATTGAGCCACACATAAATTATGTATCAACAGTTTGAGATTCAGCGAGTGAAAACACTTTAAAACCATTGGCAAGTATGTACAGGCATGCTCTTAAAGTACTTCTACTAAAATCATCATCATTGTCATGTAATGATTACATCTTGCTTGATATTCTCCCTCTGAAATGGAAGTTAAGATACAATAAGGCAGTTTTTATGTTCAAAATTATGTCTGGCTGTGCTCCACCTTCATTGATAAACAAGTTTAAGATAAACGAGTGTCGCTATTTTCACAAAAAAAATTACCACTGCCCAGAATTGATCTGTTCAAATCTAGCCTTGCTTACTCTGGTGGTTTATTATGGAATGATGTTTCATCTTCAGTTAATGTCAATACTAGTCTATTTACTTTTAAATATAATTATCATTTGATTTTAATGAATGAATATACAGGAACATTCACATAATATCTTCTCTTGTCTGGCATTGCATCCTCAACCTATCTTGGCTGCCTGCCTACCTGTCTGCCTCCCCCACCCACACTCCCTTGCTTCTCTCTCTCCCCTCTCTATCTTTTTTCTTTCTTTCTTTTCTTTTATTGTTTATCATTATTTTTTTTTTAATCATTATTCTTTCTTTATACCCAATACAAATTGTCCTTCAATTTTTATGTTCTGATTTTTTTTCGATGTGCTCTTTTCCTTGATTTCTTTTTATCATCTTCTTCTTCTTCTTCTTCTTCTTCTTCTTCTTCTTCTTCTTCTTCTTCTTCTTCTTCTTCTTCTTCTTGTTGCTGCTGTTGTTGTTGTTGTTGTTGTTGTTGTTGTTGTTGTTGTTGTTGTTCTTCTTCTTCTTCTTCTTCTTCTTCTTCTTCTTCTTCTTCTTCTTCTTCTTCTTCTTCTTCTGGAAACACCAAGACGCTGATCGTAGACAAACAGGGCCAACTCCTTACCACAGAAGCAGAACAAGATGCTAGATGGGCAGAACATTTCAACAAAATTCTCTAGGCGGATAGCCTAGTGGTCAGAACATTACGCTGGCAATTTGAAGTCCTGGGTTCGAGTCCGGTCGAGGAAATTTTCTTCCTGGAGTTAACATCAGTGCTGACTCCACTCTCCCCAAAAGTCCTTCGGATGAGACTTTAAACCAAGGCCCCGTGTGCAAACGCGCGCAGAACATCTTGCGCACACATTAAATCCTGTTCCGCTTTTCGTAAGAGTAAGCCATCGTGTGCTGGTGGGAACAGATGACAATATTTACAAAACTGCATACACACGGGGACCGGATGAAAAAAAAAGCACATGATTGCTTATTCTGTTATCCTTGATATAAAAGAATGAATAAATAAATAAATAAATAAATAAATAAATAAAGAAATAAATAAATAAATAAAGAAATAAACCACCAACTGATGAGGCAGGTGTACAAGACCCTGATGCCGACCTTAGTGTTAACACCACTCCACCAGAGAAGGAAGAAATTATAACAGCCATCAGATCTCTCAAGAACGGAAAAGGCCCTGGCCATGACAACCTAAATGCAGAGCTATTCAAAGCAGACACACTTTTCAGCAAAGGTTCTACAACCACTCTTTACAGCTATATGGGAGGAGAAACAGCTACCAGAAGACTGGACAAAAGGAGTCATTATAAAGATCCCAAAGAAAGGAGCCCTAAATAACTGTAACAATTGGAGAGGAATCACTCGGCTATCTGTTCCCAATAAGATCCTAGCAAAAATAATAATTGAATGAATCTCAGAGGCAGTGAACCAATGACTCAGAAAAGAACAGGCAGGTTTTTGACCAGGAAGAGGATGCACAGATGAGATCTTCACCCTGTGCAACATCATCGAACAGTGCACCGAATGGCAGAGACAGCTGTACATCAACTTTGTAGACTTTGAGAAAGCTTTTGACAGCATACATCGAAAAAGTCTATGGTGCATACTCCGAGCATATGGAATACCACAGGAGATTGTCCAAGTCATTAAGAGCTTCTACAAAAACTTCACATGCAGAGTAGGAAACAGTGAAACCAGCTTCAGTGTAAAGACCAGTGTCAGACAAGGATGCCCCATGTTGGCACCACTCTTGAAGACCTAGATTTTGCTGACAATCTGGCACTGCTCTCACACACCCACTATCATATCCATGAGAAGACATCCTGTCTCAACACTTTTGCCCAACAAGTAGGACTGAAAATCAGCCAGAAGAAGACAGAGGTGATGATGCTAAACGTTCAGAATCCCCCTCTTGTCACAGTGAACGGAGAAGATCTGCCAACAACTGAAGAGTTCACATACCTCAGGAGTACTGTCTGGTATGATGGCGGAGCAAGCAGTGACATCCAAAACCCTATCAACAAAGCAAGAACTGCTTACAGAAATCTGAACAATGTGTGGAAGTCATCCCAATACAGTACAAAAACCAAACAAAGACTGTATCAGAGCTGCCTACTTTCCACCCTCCTGTATGGCTTGGAATGCTGGAGGATGACTGAAAGTGACATTAACAAACTGTCTACATTCCACACGAAGAATCTCAGGAGACTACTGCACATCTTCTGGCCTGAGACCATCTCAAACCAAGAACTCCTGGCCTGCTGCAAACAAGAAAATATAGATGCTATCATTATACAAAGACAATGGATATGGATAGGACACATCAGCCGACGGGAACAAGGAGACATTGCCCAAACAGCCCTCCACTGGACACCAGAGGGAAAACGCAGGCGAGGACGACCCAAGTACACCTGGCGTTGGACAATAGAAACAGAGCTAAAGACCCTCTAACACTCCTGGGGAACCATTCAAAAACTGGCCCAAGACAGGCAGGAGTGGAGAACCTTTGTTGCTGCCCTACATGCCAAGAAGGCATGAAAAGGCTTTGGATGGATTGGACACACCTAACCACTGATTTTTGAAGCAATCACCCAAAATATTCCCTGAAATGACTATGACCATGGAATGATATGATCCAGATTTTAACACTAAAATGCTAAAGCACAAAGTGTATTGACTTGTTCAGAATACTAACTAAAGAGAGGAAACAAGATGACTAACCTTGTAGACACTTATTACTCAGCCCTGTGGTCTTTGAGGCAAAGGCCAGAGGTTGAGCATGTGCACACCCTGCTAATACACATGCAGGTCATGGAAACAAGTATTTTAGTTTCTGTTTCATGGTTGGTTTTAGATGCAACTGGTCCAATGCCTTTGTGAAAATTTGTCTTCAAATGTTTATCACATTACTAAAATACTTACATCACAAATGTTTAATTTTATCGGTAAGTTGATTAAGATACAGAACATCTTAGGGCAAAGCAGATTTGAGTGTTTGCATTTGTGTTCCATGGAAACAAGTACTTCAGTTTCTGTCCAATGGTTGTTTCTAGATGCACCTGAGGGACTTCTATTTTGAAAAAAAGGTCTTCAAATATTTATCACATGAGCAAAGACTTTTATTACAATGTTTAACTTTGTCAATTAGTTGATAAAGATACAAAACATATTAGTACAAAGCAGATTTTACTGTTTGTGGGAGAGACACAGAAAAGGCTTGAATTTAGCAAGTTTGTCAGAAGGAAAGGCAGTATAGTGTAGGCAATATAACACCACCTTATGGTACACATATTAATAATAAAAAGCATACAAACCCCTCCCCCCTCCAAAAAAAAAAAAGTACGTTTTTATTCCAAAAGGCATGACAAAACAGGCCAGATTCAGTCCCAACCTTTCTTTTGCACTGTAACAGAGCCCACAGCACCACGAGAGTGTGATATTGTATGCATACACACTTCACCTGCAGTTTTTTATATGCCTGGCATGGGAAATGTGTTGACACCACAGCTCTGAAAAGGCTTGAATCAAGCAAGTTTGTCAGAAGGAAAGCTGGTACAATGTAGGCAATATAGCAACACCTTGCAACACCCATATCAATAATAAAAAAAATGATTATTACAACATCCCCCTCCCAAAAAATAAGGCAGGTTTTCCAAAAGATGTGACAAAACAGGCCGGTTTGAGTCCCGTCCTACCCCAATTGTTGCAGAGTAACAGAGCCCAGGGTATCAAGAGTGAGTTGTGAATGCATACAATACCCTACACTCTTGGTGCTCAAGCTCTGTTACTTTGCAAAAAGGGGGTAGGACGGGACTTAAACTGGCCCATTTTGTAACATCTTTTGGGAAAACGCACCTTATTTTTTGGGAGGAGGATGTTGTGATTATTATCTATCTATCTATCTATCTATCTATCTATCTATCTATCTATCTATCTATCTATCTATCTATCTATCTATCTATCTATCTATCTATCTATCTATCTATCTATCTATCTATCTATCTATCTATCTATCTATCTATCTATCTATCTATCTGTCTGTCCCTTAGTCTGGTGACTGAGGACACCTCTGAAGATTTGATAACCATTTACTTCCATTCCTCTCTTTATTTTGCCCTTCTCAAAATTGTGTTGAGTTCTAGGCCTGTCCATTCTCTGGTGTTATCCTTCACTCTCTTCCTTGGTCTTCCTCTTTTTCTTCTTCCTTGGGCAGTGCCTGCAGTGTTGTTTTTGCAAGTCCTTTTGATCTTGTGACATGCCCCTACCAATTAAATTTGGGCCGTTATAGGAAATGCCAAGGAGTCTCCCGAAGCACCTCATCTCTACCACCTGTATTATTTTCTCCAAATCAGGAGTCAGGGTCCACGAATCATAAGTATGCAGGAGTATGGATATGATACGCTATGCATATCAAGAAATACATGTGAAGTGTGTATGGATACAACACTGTACTCTCTTGATGCTGTGTGCTCTGCTATTGTGCCAAATGTGGGGTTTGACTGCACAAAAGTTATCCTGTTTTATCATATCTTTTGGAAAAAAACAGCCTTAATTTTTTGGAAGGTGTTGTAAAAATTATCATTATGATTATTAATTTGAGCACCGCAAGGTTTTGTTATATTACCTACACTGTAACCTTTTCTTCCCACAAACTTGCTAGATTCAAGCTGGAGAATAATCATTAAGTATTAGATGAGATATGTGGCTCTAAAACATCTCATCAAAACTTAATATTCCGTTCATGTAAACAAGATTCAATCAGCGCCTGCGAAACAGGAATGTGGTGTCCCTCAGGGATCAGTTCGGGGCCCTCTTCTTTTTACCCTCTATTCTGCTCCACAGTCACATGTAATAGACCGTTATCATATCAATTATAACTTTTATACCGATGACTCTCAGATTCAAAGCAGTGATACACCTGAAAATCTGCCATCTCTCTTGACAAATATGACCAACTGCCTCAAGATATCCAACAATGGATGATACAAAACAAGTTACAACTAAATGCAGATAAAACCAAAGCCATGCTCGTAGGCACCAAACACAAACTCTCCTACTTTTCAACAACTTCAATAGAATTCGGTAATATGTCAGTTCTGCTATCCACTTCTGTTAAGTATCTAGGGTTTGTTGTTGACAACACTCTCCATGCAAAAATTAATTACCCAGACCTGTCAGTCATGCTACTATAAATTAAGGCACATTAGTGCAATTCGAAAGTACCTGTCCACTGATGCAACATCCAAACTTGTCACTTCTCTTATTCTTTCATGTCTGGACTATTGCAATTCTCTTTTAGCTGGTCTGCCAGCATCATCTATCCACTCCCTCCAACGTATACAAAACTCTGCAGCTTGTCAGGTCTCAGAAAGAAAAAATCTGAGCACATTACCCCTCTCTTGCAATCTCTCCACTGGCTGCCTGTACCACACAGAGTAATCTACAAGATCAATACCCTCTGTTACAAATGTCTCCACAAAACTGCACCCTCATACCTCTGTCAATGTCTTCACTTGTACACACCTTCTCGCTCCCTCTGCTCAGCTGCAGATACTTTGTCCTTAAGAATAACTAGATTACACCTATCTACGGTTGGCCGCCACCCTTTCTTTGTTTCTGGTCCATTGATCTGGAACGACCTCCCTCTCTCCCTCTGGCAAAAGCCTACTTATGACACTTTTAAATCCAACCTCAAGACACACTTATTTCAAACCTAAGATTTTTTCCTTCTGTTTCCATCTGTTGTCTGTCCCCGCCTTTGACATCTACCTGCTAAAGTGTATAGCCTTTGTGGGTGTGTGTGTGGATGCGCATGCGTGCGTGTGCATGTGTATGTGTGTGTGTGCATGTGTGTGTTTGCATGTGTGAGTACATTCAAATTTGCTAGGACCAATTGTTATTGATTGCTTGTGTGATGTATAGGTCGAATGCCAGCACTTTGATTTTTTTTTTACAAGATATAGCACTATATAAGTTCCATGTGTTATTATTATGTCTGTGAATGAAGTTTATAATGCTCTGACCCACATAAAACAAACAGGCACAAGTGGGCTAGATGGTATAAATGGTAAGATTTTAAAACTAGCAGCTCCAGTTATCTCAGAAACATTGACCTATGTATTCAATCTGTTTATAGCCAAAAAAAATGTTTTCCAAAAGCTTTCAAAGTTGCCAAAATTTTGCCTCTCTACAAAGCTGGTAATTGTACTAATCCCGCGAATTATTGACCTATTTCTATATTATCTAACTTTTCTAAACCTTTAGAAAATCACATTAGGCAGCACATTCTTAACCTCTTCAATAAGCATGACCTATTTCATCCCAATCAATCTGGATTTTGAAAAAAATCATTCGTGTTACACTGCACTAACAAACTTGGCAAATGGCTAACCAACATGAATAACAATGTAATAACTGGTGTCCTGTCTGTTGATTTTTCAAAAGCATTTGATTTGATTAATCACAAGCTTCTGAGAAAACTGAAACTGTATGGTCTTTCAGATGATACAATAGAACTCATGTCATCATTTTTAGACAAACGTAAGCAACTTGTGTTGATTAAAAAATCCAAATCTTCTATTTTGCCCATTTTGTTTGGTGTTCCTCAGGGTTCCATTCTGGGACCCATACTCTTCTCAATATATATTAACGATTTACCCCTCTGTTTAAAAGCTAATTGTGAAATCTTTGCTGATGACACAACATTACATACAAGCTACTCTAAATTAGATGACGTAATTATTACCTTACAAACTAATATAGAACAACTGATGAAATGGTCTGATTCAAATCATATGAGCATCCACCCTCATAAGAGTAAACATATAATTATAACTACCAGAGAAAAACGGCAGAACTTTTATAAAATCCGTAGTTCATTGGACATTAGTGGTAATGTAGTTCAAGAAGTTGATTTTCATAAAGTTCTAGGATTAGTAATTGATAACAATCTGTCATGGTCTGAACATGTAAGAATGGTGTGTAAAATCATATCAAAAAAGATTTATCAGCTGATGAAGATAAAATATTTCCTAACTTCTCACTCTCGTAAACTGTTTTATCATGCTTTTATTAAGCCACACATAAACTATATATCAACCGTTTGAGATTCAGTAAGTAAAAACACTTTAAAACCATTGGCAAGTATGTACAGGTGTGCTCTAAAAGTACTTCTACTAATATCATCATCATTGTCATGTAATGATTACATCTCACTTGATATTCTCCCTCTGAAATGGAAGTTAGGATACAATGAGGCAGTTTTTATGTTCAAAATTATGTCTGGCTGTGCTACACCTTCATTGATAAACAAGTTTAAGATAAACAATTGTCGCTATTTTCACAAAAAAAAGTTACCACTGCCCAGAATTGATCTGTTCAAATCTAGCCTTGCTTACTCTGGTGGTTTATTATGGAATGATGTTTCATCTTCAGTTAATGTCAATACTAGTCTATTTACTTTTAAATATAATTATCATTTGATTTTAATGAATGAATATACAGGAACATTCACATAATATCTTCTCTTGTCTGGCATTGCATCCTCAACCTATCTTGGCTGCCTGCCTACCTGTCTGCCTCCCCCACCCACACTCCCTTGCTTCTCTCTCTCCCCCTCTCTATCTTTTTTCTTTCTTCCTTTTCTTTTTATTGTTTATTATTATTTTTTAATCATTATTCTTTCTCTTTCTCTATACCCAATACAAATTCTCCTTCAATTTTTCTGTTCTGATTTTTTTCTATGTGCTCTTTTCCTTGATTTCTTTTGATTATCTTCTTCTTCTTCTTCTTCTTCTTCTTCTTCTTCTTCTTCTTCTTCTTCTTCTTCTTCTTCTTCTTCTTCTTCTTCTTTTTTTTAAATCTCCATTTTGACATACATTTTTTGTGATGTTACCTCGATTGTTCATGTTATTTTTCTGGTTTTTCGTGTGTTCACTTAAATTTGCTGTTAATTTGTTTTCATTGTTATGATTTTCTTTGATTGAGGGCTGGATGTAAAAAAGCCATTATGTGTGCTTATTCTTTCCCCTTAATAAAAGTTTCAAAGTTTGAAGTTTCTCTCTCTCTCTCTCTCTCTCTCTCTCTCTCTCTCTCTCTCTCTCTCTCTCTCTCTCTCTCTCTCTCTCTCTCTCTCTCTCTCTCTCTCTCTCTCTCTCTCTCTCTCTTTCTATCTTGACCAGTCTCAATCCTGTTAACCTTATCTAAGCCACTCGAAAAACATCTTAAACACTACCTCTTATCCCATTTTACTGCTTATAACTTGTTTCATGCAAATAGAAGTGGATTCAGTAAAGATCACTCATGCCATACTTTACTCACGAATCTTATAGAACAGTAGCATGAAAACATCAAGAATGATATGTTTACTGGAACCATATTTGTTGATTTTGCTAAGGCTTTCAATACACTTGATCTTGCTCTCTTAGTAACAAAATTACACATGCATGGTTTACACCCAGAATCAGTTGAACTTATATCCTCCTTCCTTAGAAATAGAAGACAAGTAGTTTATCAGGACCGTCTTGCATGCACTTTTATGCTGAATAACTATGGTGTTCCACAGGAATCTGTACTAGGTCCTATTCTCTTTTCAGTTTATGTAAATGACTTGCCTTTAAGTGTTTCAAAAGTAAGTGTGAATTGTTTGCTGATGACACCACAATTCATAATAGAGCTAAAGATGCCATTGTTGTATGCACTGACTTACACAAAGATATTAATAACCTTATTAGATGGTCTGAAATAAATCACATGGCTCTCCACCCTAAAATGTCGACATTAATGCTAGTTACAACAAAGCAAAAAAGACAAAATATAAAATCTCAACTACCAGATATCACAAACGTTTAGAAGAAGTAGATTCTCATAAACTAATTGGTTGAAATATTGATAATCATTGGTCTTGGTCAAGTCATGCTTCAAGTCTGTCTAAGAAGCTAACCCCCCAAAATTTTCAGTTAAATAGAATAAAACATTTGCTAGATCAACATTCCCGGAAGTTATTTTTTCATGCTTACATACAACCAGATATAGATTATACCTCTACCTGTTGGGACTTAGCTAGTAAACATTGCCTTAATCGACTAGAGAGTTTATATAGACGTTCATTAAAAAATTATTTTCATACACACACACACACACACACACACACACACACACACACACACACACACACACACACACACACACACACACACTCGTAAGAGTAGGCCATCGTGTGCCGGTGGGAACAGATGACATGATTTACAAAACTGCATACACACGGGACCGGATGAAAAAAAGCATATGATTGCTTATTCTGTTATCCTCGATATAAAAGAATAAATAATTAAAAAAATAAAAATAAAATAAACACACACACACACACACACACACACACACACACACACACACACACACACACACACACACACACACACACACACACACTTAGGCAGGGTGATAGAGATGGGGGTGGGTGTTGAAGGGTATGCACTGATGATGAGGGAGGGAAGACTTTAGGCAGGAAGTTAATGTCTTGGAGGCTGCAGTCAGCATTTTCAGCAGACTTGGCTTCAAAATGCCCTCTACATTTCAGTGGTCAGACTTTTGTCAAATTCATTTTTTTCATACTAGTATATATATATATATAAAGAAGGAAGGTGGCAGGATGGTTAAGACGTTCGCCTGCCAATATGTAAATTGTGAGTTTCTGGGTTTTTACCCAGCCTCACCCTTTCTTCCCAGTTTGACGAAAAAATCTAACTGAATGTCAAAGTCATTCGGATGAAACACGAAACCGAGGTCCCGTGTGCAGAACATCTTGCGCACACATTAAAACCCCGTTCCACCTTTCAGAAGAGTAGGCCTTCATATGCCGGTAGGAGCGGATGACAAAATTATAAACAAACCTGAGGAAAAATCGGGGAGTTGGAGTTCCAGAGTGGCTCGGGGCTGTAGGTATATGGCAACGTTCTGGTGGCTCCTGCCATGGTACTGGAACCATTCATATCAGTCAATGCCCTTCCAATGGATCATTCCAGTGCCGTGGAGAGGGGGGGTCTGCTGCATGGGTAACAGCTTGCCCTCCATACATACTTGCCCGGGCTTTGCGCTCTAAAGACTAGAGCGCTCTAAAGACTAGAGCGCTCTAAAGACTAGAGCGCAACTCCATAGTCTTCGAGACTGATGAGTGCCTACTACTACTACTACTACTACTACTACTACTACTACTACTACTACTACTACTACTACTACTACTACTACTACTACTACTACTACTACTACTATATATAATATATATAGAGAGAGAGAGAGAGGGGAGAGAGAGAGAGAGAGAGAGAGAGAGAGAGAGAGAGAGAGAGAGAGAGAGAGAGAGAGAGAGAGAGAGAGAGAGAGAGAGAGAGAGAGAGAGAGAGAGAGAGAGTCAGACTGAATGGTGTCTTAATCATCAGAATACAACAGCAGCAGCAGCAACAACGGAAGCAAGCCAGAACAAGACTTCACTGCAATTCACACAATATGATCCCACAGAACAGCCAGTAGGTTGTCTCCCTTTGACCATCAGCTTTTTCATTGTGCATTGAAAATGCTTGCATCATAACAAGATGCTGTGTATAAGAGTGTGCCTGCCTGTGCATTGGTATCTGTAGGTGTGTGTACCTATGTGTATGTGTGCGCGTGTGTGGGTATTGTTTTATTTTCTTTTCTTTTTAATCCAAGAATAATGGAATTAGGGCTCATTTGTTGTTGTTTTTTATACATACAATCCCTGTGTGTATGCAGTTTTGTAAACTTTTTCAAGCTTCCCACCAGCTCAAAATATTATGCTGTGGATGTTGTTGTTGCAATTGTTGTTATTGTTGCAGCTGTTGTTGTTGTTGTTGTCACAGCTGTTGTTGCTGTTGTTTATTCGTATTGTTGTTGTTCCTGGGCTGTTTTCATGTCTTCATCATTTTTAACAGACTTATCCAGAAAAGACACTTTCTGTTCCATTGGGGGCTTTCCATATTAATTTTTAAGTTTGCTCAATTCATTATCCCAGATATTTTCAACATCTTTCTTTTCTTTATACTGCTTGATGTCAGGGAAGATTTCTCTGTATGAAACTCAAGTTGTTCTTGCCAGGAAAAGCATGTCACCATAAGTGCAGTGCCAACCATATTTTTCATTTTCTTGTCTGAAACTGTACTTGTGTCCCTATCAGAGTGGCTTTTTTTCTACATAATTTTGCCAGGGACATCTCTCTTGTTGTCGTGGGTTCTTCTAAGCTAAAGGTAAAGGTGTCCCATAACTTGTGCGGTTGTAGGGAAGCAAGGTCTCAGAGACCTCAGCTTCTCTAGGGGCAAGCATATTGAGGGTGGTGCCCATCTACTCTCCCTCACTGCTTTACCTTCCCTGACCCTAAAGAGGGCAGGTACCCATTTACAGCTGGGTGAACTGGAGGAACTGTACTAAAGCCAAGGTTTGCAATGGGTCATCCATTCAACTGGTAACCATGCTGGATGTTCCTTATCATTGTGTGTGGGAAAGAAAATGCTGTGACCACTGAGCCGTCCTGCTCTTTTCACTCACTCACTCAGTCCCATATCCCAAAGGACGTAGGGGGGACATGAGAGAAGACGCAACAGACATCTTTTGCCATGCTTCACGATCCTGTGTGGCTAGTAGGTGTTGCAGGGGTTGGGCGGTCCAGTCTTTGATGTTGTCAACCCATGATTTCTTTTGGCGGCCTCTTCTTCTCTTGCCCTCGACTGTTCCTTGCAAGATGATTTTTGCTAGGGTGTTGTGTCTTGTGGTGTGACCAAACCACATCAGCTTTCTCCTCTTTATGGTGGAGAGCAAAGGCTTTTGAGGGCCCACATGCTTTTTGATTTCTTCTTTCACATAGTTATTGGTCTTGTGTTCTTTGTAAAATATTTTGAGGAATCTTCTGTGGCACTTGCTCTCAAATGCTTGGATTCTCCTCTCTAGCTCTGCTGTCAGAGTCTATGATTCACAGCCATATAGGATAAATATCACGAGGGATTTGTAGAGGTGGTATTTGGTGCAGAAGCTGATGTTGTTGCTTCTGATGATCCTCTCGAGTCTGACTAGAGCAGATGTTGCTGTTGCAATGCGAGCTTTTACTTCATTGTTTGATGTGCCATCTTTTGTTAGGATGGAGCCTAAGTATTTCAATTGGCTCACCTCTTCCAGTATTTCTCCATTCATCTTTATTTCTGTGCTGTCATTACTTGTGCTGATGACCATGATCTTTGATTTCTCTGTACTGACCTTCATGCCGTATGCGCTCGCTCAATCTGTTAGACTATCTGTGAGGATTTGCAGTTCTTGTTTGCTGCTGCCCATGAGGTCAATGTCATCTGCAAATGTGAGGTTGCAAAGGGGTCTTCCACCAATGGAGATGGAAGTGTGGTGGTTTTGCAGTGTCTCTGTCATGATGTTTTTTGAGGAAGAGGTTGAAGAGTACAGGTGAGAGAAGGCAGCCCTGG
>CM060344.1:453189-480689 GCA_030674155.1 Stramonita haemastoma
ACTGTATTTTAGCTATCTTATTTTTGTGTTCTGTGTCTTTACATGACTGTATTTGTCATGTCATCTGTGTGATTTACATGTATGTAGTTATAGATAGTTGTATTCTAGTTATTGTATCTGCTTGAAGTAAAGAACTATATTTTTAGGTGACTATACTTTATTCATTTTATCTGTGTTGATTAAATGTTAGTGTTTTTTAAATAGCTGTATTTCAAACATTTGATCTGTGTGATTTGAATGTTTGTATCTTTGGATGGCTGTGTAATTTATTTGTGTGGATTACATGTCAGTATTTTTAAATGGCTGTATTTTAGTAATTCTATTTGTGAATAGAATAGTTTTTCCATGTCTTTAGATGGTTGTATTTTAACCCTTTTATCTGTGTGATTTACATGTCTGCAGGGCTGTATTTTAGTTTGTTTTATGACTGTGGATTAA
This sequence comes from Stramonita haemastoma, assembly GCA_030674155.1. Lineage (NCBI taxonomy): Eukaryota > Metazoa > Mollusca > Gastropoda > Neogastropoda > Muricidae > Stramonita > Stramonita haemastoma. The sequence goes on from CM060344.1 coordinate 453,628, forward strand.
ATGTCAGTATTTTTAGATGATCCTTTTAACCATTTTATTGTGTACTTGGATTACATGCTGGTATTTTTAGAGGACTGTGTTAGCCATTTTGTCTGAGTAGATTACCGCATTACTTTTGTATGACTATATTTGAGTCATTCTAGATATGTGAATTAAATTCCTGTGTTCTTACCTGGCTGCATTTTAGCCATTTTACCTGTATGGATTATATGCCAATGCTTTTAAAGGACTGTATTTTTGCCATTTTATTAGTGTGTTTTTAGATTGTATTTGTCATTTCATCTGTGTTATTTATATATTTGTAGTTTTAGATAGTAGTATTTTAGCAATTTTATCTGTGTGGTTGTTTTCAGATTACTGAGTTTTAGCCATTATGTATGTGTGATTTATATGTTTGTAGTTTTATGGTTTTCTTTAGAGTCATTTTATGAATTTCAGATGACAGTGTTATAGTCATTTTATGTATTTTTAGATGACTGTAGTTTTATTCATTTTGTGTGTTTCACTGCATTTGAGTCATTTTATGTATTTTTAGATTATATTTTAGTTATTTTATGTATTCAGATGAGTGTATTTTAGTAATTTTCTGTATTTTAGATGACTATAATTTAGTCATTTTATGTATTTTGTAGAGAACTGTATTTTAGTCATTTTCTGTATTTTAGATTATATTTTAGTTGTTTTATATGCTTTAGATGATTATATTTTACTCATTTTGAGATGTTTGTGTCATTTTATGCAGTTTTTAGATGACTGTATTATAATCATTTTATGTATATTTTAGATAACTATTTTAGAATTTCATATGTTTTTAGAAGACTATATTATAGTCATTTTATGCATTTTTCAGATGACTATATTATAGTCATTTTATGTATTTTTTGATGACTGTGGTTTATTCATTTTGTGTTGGTTTTTAATGATTGCATTGTAACAATTATTTTTTAAGTATAAAGATTAAGCATACAAATTATTTTTTAAGTTAAAGTATTTTTAGAGGACTATTTTAGGCTTTTTGTATATTTTAGGTGACTACATTAAAACCATTTATGCATTTTTAGAGGACTCTTTTAGGCATTTTGTATTTTTTTAGATGACTACATTATAGCCATTTCTGTTTTTTTCCCCAGATGACTGTATTGTAGTCATTTTATGTATTTTTGGACAACTGTAATCAATTTGTGTTTTTTAAATGACTGTATTTTGGTCATTTTATGTATTTTTAGATGACTATTTTAGTCATTTTATGTTTTTTACATTAGTGTATTTTTTAAAGTTATTTTGTGTATTTTAGATGACTATATTTTAGTCCTTTTATGTATATCGATGCCTCAGAGCAACAAAGATCTACCGGCAGAGTTGCCATTTTCAAAAGTTTCGATATATGCTCACTTGAAAAGTTTGAAAGGTCAGAACAAATCAAGGATTGAATGGAAGCTTCAGTTTTCAGAGAGAGGAAGGGTATTGATGCTATCTTTACCATAGTATGTTTGTGTTGTAATACATGTAGAAGAAACGCCATGATAGCAAAAACACTGGCAGTGAAGCCAGACCACCCCTGTCTGCAGAGAAATTACAGCAGAACTGACAAATCCTCCCATGCAAGCATGGCATTGTGATTAGCTTGACCCTTTTTCTCAGATAAGATCACTCTCAAGCCACCAGTGTTCCCAAGCAAGAACCACATGGCATCCAGGCATCCAGGCCCGCCAGTGTTATGTAAACTCTGCCCAGTGGTCCTAGTGTATCCCTTCCCATGCAAGAAGGTTTTGCACAGCTGGAAGTCCTTCCTTACACAAATTACCAGTTTAATTGGCACTACAGCCTTTAGAGCAAAAGCGGAGTGCTGTGCAGTCGTCCCTTTTACCATGAAAAATTCACTCAGGTAATTTTGTGCAAGAAGGTTTTCTTCAAATATCTTTAAAATTAATTTTAAAAAATATTTTATTGTTTTGTCATCTGAAAGTTTACAGTAAATTCTACCAAATATCAAAAAATTGAAAACTGGTATTTTTTTTCAGATAAACTGTTCTTGCTCTGAGGCATCAATATTTCAATGACTGTATTTTAGTCCTTTTATGTATTTTCAGATCACTGTATTTTGTCATTTTATGTATTTTTAGATCACTGTATTTTTGGCATTTTATGTATTTGTCATTTTATGTCTTTTTAGATGACGGTATTCTAGTTATTTTATGTATTTTTAGATAGCTAGTATGGCCATTTTATCATCATTTAGATATCATAGCCATTTTATGCATTTTTAGAGGATTGCAATCATTTTATGTATTTTCAGATGACTGTAGTTATTCCATGGTTTTTTTTAGATGACTATTTTAGTCATTTTATTATTTGTTAGATTAACTGTATTTTAGGCATTTTATTGTTTTTAGATAACTGTATTTTAGCCATTTTAAGTTGTTTTTTTAGATGACTGCATTTTTGTAATATATATATATATATATATCTCTCTCTTTTTTTTAGATGACTGCACTTTAGGCATTTTGCATATTTCATTTGTTTCTATTTTAGGCTTTTTTTTTAGAGGGCCGTATTTTAGTCATTTAATGTAATTTTTAGATGACTATTATAGTCATTTTATGTATTTTTAGATGACTTCTATAGTCATTTTATGTCGTTTTGATGACTATTTTAAATTTATGTAATTTTTAGATGAGTGTAGTTTAGTCATTTTATGTCTTTTTGGATGACTCCATTTTATTTATTTGTAGACGACTTCATTTTAGGCATTTTATGTAGTTTTTGCCGACTGTATTTTAGTTTTTAATGTACTTTTAGATGATTGCATTTTAGATTTTAATGTACTTTTAGATGATTGTATTTTAGGCATTTTAAGTATTTTAGTCAATTTATGTATGTTTTGGTTGACTGTATTTTTCAGTCGTTTTATATATTTTTAGATGGCTGTCTTTTTCTCATTTTATCTGTTTGATTCATATGTTGGTATTTTAACACAGCTGTATTTTAGTCATTATGTATTGGTAGATTCACACGTTGGTGTTTGAAGATGACATGCCTCCCCAAAGTCAAAAAGTGGCTACCTTCATGGTGAGCAAAAATGGTTGAATACAAAAATCTCACCATTGGTGAACCTCAGAGCTCTAGCCAAGCAAGTAGAGGAAATTAGGGCAGAGTTTTACTGACCTTTCTTTTCTCTTTTTCTCTCTCTCTCTCACACACACTCACACCCACACATGTATCTCACATAGGCACATGCCCCTCAGAAAAACAAAGCACAATCATGCGTGTGTGTATGAACCCCCCTCTGAAGCTCACAAACAAAGCTGGGGGGATGGCTGTGGTTGCAATGACATTTTTTTTATTTCAACAGTCTCTTCTCTTGCCTCCCAAGATGATGGCTGTTGCAAAATGTGTGGCCGTGGTTTGACACCATGTGTTGCAAAATGTGTGGCCGTGGTTTGATACACACTTGTGCTGCCCACTGCCCCTTCCATCATGGACAGACATCACCTGCACACAGCAACATCAGTGACATGTCAGTCACCACATAAACCATTGTATAATGCTTTGTGTAACAAAATGCAGCCAAAGAGTAAAGCTATACATCATTTTTGTGTATTGTTTTTTATATTGTGAATTGTTCAGCCAAATTTTCGTGTTCATCTCAGTGAATTGTGGGGAATTATTTGAAAAAAAAAGAATTTTTTTTTTATATTAGCATTGTTGTAGATTTTTGTTCTTTTTCATTGTGACTTTGTTTGACAATCATATAAAATGGCCAACTGAAAACTGGTCATGTCAGAAACAAACCTGAGTATAGGTAGAACCCTGCAGTGTCACTGCCTTAATTTTTTACTTAAAATTAAAAACAACAAAAAAGCTGACAATATTGCCCCTTGTCAAAAAAGTAAAACAGGCACAGACATAATCTAAAATCTGTGAAAGTTTAAGATAGGAAATGTTATGTTTCTGTGTATGAAGATTTCTTTGTCTTAAAAAAAAATCTCTCCCTGTTATTGCTTATCTTGAAAATTCCTTAACAAATATAATTTCAAAAATTCAATGACCATTATGGTTGTTTTCCCACTCTTATGATATAGGAACACACCTTCAGATCATCTTATAAAAATATAGATTTGGGACTGAGTGCATGTTTAATATCAGACATGAATTTACTGAAGAGGAATTGCAATGAAAAATGTGCTGAATCATACAAGAAGTTTGTAAAAGAAATATAAAAGAATAAAAATAAGCGCTTCGATTTGTTTGCTTTACAAGATTTAGTGCTATATAAATTCCACATATCATCATCATCATCATCATCATCATCATCATCATCATCATCATCATCATCATCATAACACCTAGCATTAGTGACACATCAGTCAGCACATAACACATAGCATCAGTGACACATGGGTAAAATCATAACACATCAGTTAGCACATAGCACATCAACCAGCACATACCCAGACCTGTGCCCCCTATACTACTGACTTCAGAATTTTGGTGGCAATGTTTAGAATTTTTGTGGCAATATTCATAATTTCCGTGACAATGTTCAGTATTTTTGTAGCAATGTTCAGTATTTTTCACAAAGCTTGAGTATATTTGTGGCAATGTTCATTATTTTTGTGGAAATGTTCAGTATTTTTGTGACAGTGTGCAGTATTTTTGTGACAAATGTTAAGATTTTTTTAAATAGCAAAAGCCATCTTCATGTTCAGAAATTTTGTGGCAATGTTGAGTATCTCTGTGACAATGTTCAGTGTTTTTGTGGCAATTTTCAGTATGTTTCAAAGCTTCAGATTTTTTCACACAGTTTCAGCATTTTCTTTTTACAAAGTTTCAGAAAATTTTCAAAAGTTTCAGTATTTTTCACAGTTTCAGTATGTTTGCCTGTTGTTTACCACAGAAGTTTTCATTAGGAAACCACTTTTTTTCTTGTGTAATTTTTGTACTAATGCTTCTTTCCCCTTATTTATTTTTTTTTAATCAGTTCTTTTTTCTTCCATTTCTGTTCAATGTACAGAAATTTCTGCTGTGACTGACAGTGGTATGCACAGCACTCACCTGCCCTGTACATCCCCATTCAGCAAGTCCTGTCGCCTCTCTCTGCACAGTCTTCAGCTGTCTTCATGTGCCAACCCTGTGAACACAAAAAATACTTTAGTCACTGAAAGTGCAGCACACACACATACACATACTTACATGCAAAAGACAAAATTCCTCTCATGTTCCTGCGTGTAGATAAACTCTAATTTGAAGACTAAATGAGTATTGCACTCGATGTGCATTTTTTTTTATCTAACTAAATAAATACCACAATCACCTGTCTATACTTAACTAAAGGAACACCACACTCACCTTTTTATACTAACTAAATGGAGATCACACCCACATAACACACTCAGTAACATCCCCCCCCCCCTTTACTGAGTGCTCATTCATGTTGGTTAGTAAAAACACCATCAACAAAAAGAGAGTGACAGTGAATTGGTGACATGCTTTTAGGTGGGCAGAAAATAGCCAACCTGTGACCTTCTCACCTTTCATCTTCCAGTCAAGGTAAAGACAAACACATAATAACAACACACACACACACACACACACACACACACACACACACACACACACACACACACACACAGAGTTGACTTAACTTGTGATGGAGATGGCAACCTCCTGTCCTGATCCCTTCAGTCCTGGTTCACCAGCCCTGTAACACACAGCAGTAGTCATGTAGAAACAACAGCTTCCTCACTACATGGATGAACCACAAACACAAACACACAAAGAAAAAGAAAGATGCACACATAAACACACAAACTTTTTCATTGTAATGTACATCAAAGTGAGGTGGAATCCAGCAAGAAGTTTTATCTAGGCCTTTTAAATGTTTTACATCTTTCTTTAACTCACTCCGGATGGCTAATTATCTCCCTTGCTTTTCTTTATGGTTGGCCCATTTGTAATGGTTCATAAAAATAAAAATACAAAACACATAGAAAGAAAACAAAATTTTCCGAACATATGAATAACATGCTGAGTTAGTACATATTAAAAGATTGAAGCTCTCACTTTAATATTTAAGTTTTCACAAGCATGAAGAAAATAGTCTGAATTTTGTACTTTGCATCACTAGTCCATGTCCCCTACCCTCTGCACCCGCAAACAATGAGTTTGGAACACAAAGAATCCACCAACAATGCTTTGTATTTGACCTTGGATAGGCTCACAAAGCTATGTTAAGCTGCAGTGGTCATGTTATCAATGCAGCCACCACATAAAAAATCTGCAAACAGCAAATCCACTATAGCGGACGGCTGTAAAAAAAAAAAACTGATGCTTTACACTGATCTGCTCTAGCAGAAAGCCATCCTCTGAGAGTTAAATAGTTGGCACTGCTCTCAAGATGAAAAGCTCTCCCTGGGAAGTACAACCCAAATCTTTTGCAGAGAACTCTGCTGTGACTGACAGTGGTATACACAACACTCACCTGCATGTTGATTCCCATTCATCTGTCTCCGCTCTCTCTGCACAGTGTTCAGCTGACTGCATGTGCCAACCCTGTGACCACACAATGAACACTTTAGTCATTGACAATGAAGCACACACACACACATTAAAAAAAACCTCTAATGTTCCTACATGCAGAAAGATGCTACTTTGAAGACTAAATGAACACCACACTTAGATATGCATACCTTACAAAATGCACTCAATACTCAAATAACACACTCACTAGCGCCACTCTTCCCCCCTCCCCCACTTCCCCATTGGCCATTTGTGTTGGTTAGTAAAAACATGACCAACAAAAAGTCAGTGACAGTGGAACACACACACACACACACACACACACACACACACACACACACACACACACACACATACACACACAGAGTTCACTTAACTTGTGGTGTGGAGATGGCAGCCTCCTGTCCTGATCCCTTCAGTCTTGGTTCACCAGCCCTGTAACACACAACAGAGAACATGTAGAAACAACTGCTACCTCACTACATGGATAAAGCTCACCCCCACGCCCACCCACCCACACTTTCACAATGCTTAAAAGTTTTTCAGATGACACTATAAACCAGTGTTCCATGAGCAAATGCATGCAGAATATCTTGCACATACATTAAAACTCATTCCCTTTTTTGGAAGAGTAGGCCATTGTGTACCACCAGTTTGAATGGATGACAAAATATACAGAAACTGCACACACACAATAAACTGAAAATAAGTCAATTAAAAAATACTTACATGTAACACACAGAAAGGAACAGATGTAGATGATGCCTAAATACACAAACCTCCGCCCCTGACCCCCCCCTCCCCCTAAGACACAGAAATGTACAGACTGAATACTTACTGCAGAAAAAAATGGCACCACCAGTCCTCAGCTATCTGGGAATATCAACTCTGTAACACACAAACAGAATATATAGATACCATCTATACACCCACCCACCCCAAATATCCAAACCCAAAATGTACAAAGTGAATGCTTACCATAGAAAAAAAGATGGTTCTACCAGTTCTTGATCATCATGGAACACCAACCCTGTAAGCACAAACAAAATAGTTAAAGATACCATCTATACTGCCCCCCCCCCCCCCCCCGCCCCCCAAATATCCAAACCCAAAATGTACAAACTGAGTACTTACCACATAAGAAAAGATGGCACCACCAGTCCTTGGTCATCATGGAACACCAACCCTGTAACACATAAACAGAAATATAGATACCATTTATACACCTACCCCCCCCCCCCCCCCCAAATGTACAAACTGAGTACTTACCACATAAAAAAAAAAGATGGCACCACCAGTCCTTGGTCATCATGGAACACCAGCCTGTAACGCACAAACAGAAATAAATATACATAACAGCTGTGGAGGAATCCATGGGCTTCAGCACAGAAAATGACAAACATTTGTGTCAAACCTCTCATTTACAACACATTTCAAAGTTGGAAGTGTTCAACCTCAATACCATGGATCACTGAAGTGGTGCCAGATTTCAGGCAGCTGTCTTGTTTCTCACTGTCTGCTTGCTAAGGACAAGGTTGGACAGTTCGAGTTGCCACTTCTCATTTTGGCACTATTAAGTATTAATTATGCATTTCAAATTGTGATAACTGTTCATGGAATTGTCAAATTTTCATTTTTTCTCTCAAATAACTTTATATATATATTTTTTATTTTTTTTTATTGCAGATGAATGACATGCTAACAGTTAAACACAGACCCCAGGTGTTAAGCGACTGGTTCTGTGGTGAAGGGTCATATGTAGGGATACTGTTCCACATTTCTTTTTTTTAAAAAGCTTTAAAACAGAAACACACACACATACACACACACATACACAAACACTCAGACACACACACGCATGCTCAGAGTGCTTACCTAACAGAAATGTGGCAGTCACAGGATTGTTTTTCTTTCAGGGTCTTCAGCTCTCTTGGTACAGCACCCCTGGGAATGCCAAAAAAAATAAACCCACAAAAAAACCATGACAGCTGTAGCGTCTGTCTATAGACATGTATGTATAGACCTTTACCAACTCCTACCCCTCCATCAACAATACAGCCCCCCCCCAAAAAAACCCCAACATATTGCAATGCAATACAACATCATATAATGAACTAAATTACAAAAACCTAAATTACACTACACAACAGCTCACTCCACACTGCACCTCAACCTACCCCACACCACATCACACGACAACTATCTCCAGAACACTTAACTTTGAAGGCCGGCCAGCCTCTGGACCCTATTTATCTGTCTGTCTGTGGTTGTCTGTCAAAGAAGATAAACACGCAAATGAAAACACAAAAGTGAGCGACTTGAAAAATGTCAATAAAAAGGTGTTTATAAAGCAGAGTAACTACCTCCTCCTTTCACCAACACCCCCCCCCCTCCACACACACACACACACACCAGTTACCACCAAAGACTGACACTCAAACTTCAAAACAATATCAACAAATTGATTACTTGGACTCAATTAAACCATATGTCCTTAAATGCACAAAAAACTAAGAGTATGTACGTACTAGCAAGACAAAAGAGGCAAAAAATGAAAAGTAAATTTCAACCTCTGTTGATAGATCAAAAAATTATTGAAGAAGTTGACTCACACAAGATTCTGGGTGTAATTATCGACAAAAATCTTACTTGGACTGACCATGTGATGGCATTAGGAAAACGTCTTACAAACAAGGTACGCCAGCTATCAAAAATAAAACACTTTCTAGATGATCATTCACGCAAACTCTTTTTTTGTGGACACATCTTGCCTATAGTTGACTATGCCTCATCTCTTTGGGACAACTGCAGTGAAACTAATTTGAAATTCATTCATCGATTATATAAAAGAGCACTAAAACTTGTCCTATTAAAAGCAAGCTCCCTAACCATCAATGATTATAAGCAAACAAATATTCTTACATTCCAAAACAGGCTTTACTTTAATAAAGCTCTATTTGTACAAAAAGTTGTCAATGGAAATGCCCCTCCCAAGATCATCAATAGATTCAAAATTAATGAACACAGGCATAACCATCTACTAACATTTCCCAGACCCAGAAACAATCTTTACAAAACAAGCTTCCAATATTCAGGTAGTGATTTATGGAACAAGCTCCCAAAACATTTAAAATGCATCATAAATAAAAATCAGTTCAAAAACCAGTTGAAAAATCACTTAATGCGCTTATGCAAAAATGTTTAAGAACTAAACATGAATCCAATCAACCATATTTAGAACAGACTAAAGATATTGGTACTCTCTGCTCACCCTGAAAAATCTTTCATGTGTGGTTTACTGTGACTCAAAAATCTACACCTTGCTTGCTATATATATATGTGGAAAAGGAAAAGGCGGACAAAGATTTTTATTTATTTTTTTTAATAATTTATTTATGAACAGGATAGGGAATAAGAGATGTATGTAAACACATGCATATTTTGCAAATTCAAAAGGAGAAAATCAAACCACTGATTTGATGACTAGATGGAGCTTTTTTTTTTTTTTTCTTTTTTTTTTTTTTTTTTTCCCCCCAGTTTAAAAGTCTCAGTATAAATGTTAAAAAAAAAAATTATTTTATTATTTTTATTAATGGGACTATTAGCACTATTATATTCATATTATTTTGATTAGTGGATAAAGCCTTACTTTTTGGTTCTGAATGTTGTTGTTGTTGTTGTTGCGTGTGCGTGTGTTTGTTTTTGTTCGTATATGTAGGGATTTTATTTATTAATATAATCATAAATCATTATCATAATTCTTCTGTTTGCTGCTTGTGTTTTCCTCCTTCCTCCTTGATACTCCCCATCCCATCTGTTCCCACCCCCACCCCCCCTCCCAATTTTATAGGGTTTTTTGTGCTTTTTTGTTTTTTGCTTTTGTTTTGTTTTGGATTTTTGTTTCTCTTGTTTGTTTGGTTTTTCCTTGCTTTTGATTGCTTGTTATTTTTTGTTTGTTGGTATGTTTATTAGTGCATATGTTATTTCCTCTCAGTGGAGATGGATATTATCATAAGGTATTGTTGCGTTTTTGTTGTTGTTGTTGTTGTTTTGTTTTTTTCTTTTTCTTCCTCTATAAATATAAATATGAACTGAAGAATGGAGGTATTGTAATTTGACATAAGTTGCTTATTGACATTTCAAGGATTTTTTTCTTAAGTCTTAAATAATGGTTGGTGACATTGAAACTGATGTAAGCTGTTGTTTGATATTATTTGAATTTTCTTAAAAAAAACTTAAATGTGTGCATGTGTGTACGTTGTTTATGTTATTTCCACTCAGTGGTGATGGATATTATCATATGGTATTGTTGCTTTTGTTGACTTTTCTTTTCTTCCTCCTAACATATAATCCGTGTGGATTGGGTTTTTTTTGTTGTTGTTTTGGTTTGTTTGTTTGTTTGTTTGTCTTTGTTAGTTTGTTTTTTTTGTGGGTTTTTTTGGTATTCTGTTGTTTTTTTTGGTGTGTGTGTGTGTGTGTGTGTGTGTGTGTGTGTGTGTGTGTGTGTGTGTGTTTTCCCTTTCTTTTTTCTTTTGTTTGATTGTATGTTTGTTAGCGTATATCTGTTATTTCCTCTCAGTTGTGATGGATATTATTATAACGTATTGTTGCGTTTGTTGTTTTTTCCTTATCTTCTTTTAAAGATATAAAGTATGTACTGAAGTATAGAGATATTTGATTCTGACATAAATTGCTTATTGACATTTTGTGGATTCTTTTTTTTTTTTTTTTAAAGTCTAAAATAATGGATTTTGGTTACATTGTATCTGATATAAGCATGTGTGTGTGTGTGTGTGTGTGTGTGTGTGTGTGTGTGTGTGTGTGTGTGTGTGTGTGTGTGGGAGGGGGGGGGTTGTTGTTTGTTTGGTTGGTTTTTTGTTTTTTTGTTTTTTTGTTTGTTTTTTTTTGGGGGGGAGGGTTGACACTATATGATTTTTTTAAAGACTCAAAATGTATGAATGTACGTACGAGTATACGTGCTGAGGAGATGAGTGCAAACCGTGTGTGTGTGTGTGTGTGTGTGTGTGTGTGTGTGTGTGTGTGTGTTGTGTGTGTGTGTGTGTGTGTGTGTGTGTGTGTGTTTGTGTGTAGGTGTATGTGTGTGTGTGTGTGTGTGTGTGTGTGTGTGTGTGTGTGTGTGTGTGTGTGTGTGTATGTGTGTGTGTGCGCGTGCGTATGAATTTTGAGTGGGAGTGTGGGTTTTTTTGTGTTGTTTTTTTTTTTTCGTGTGTGTGTGTGTGGGTGTGTGTGTTTTTTGTTTGTTTTTTCTCCTCTTATGGTTGTTTAGTTGCTATTGTTGCTTGTTTTATCTATAGACATATTCTATTTTAAGGTTGTTGAAATCATGTTAGCTAATTAATGTTGGTGAAATGTTTGTTTTTGTTTTATTTGTTTCTTTGTTTGTTCTTTCCCCTTTTCTTTCTTTGTTGGTTTTATTGTTTTGCTAGGGATTTTCTGCTTTGATTTTTGTTGGTTTTTTTTGTGTTGCTTTATTTTGTTTTTTGCAGTTGTTTTGATTTTGTTTTTCTTTTCTTTAGATAGATGGCTTGATGGAAAAAAGCAAATCGATGCTTACTCAATGTACCATCTGGAAATAAAAATTTGATTGATTGATTGATTGATTGGTTACCCAACAAAAATATTCTAGCCTCCTGATTGTCTGATATCATTGGTATAAGGACATAAAAACCACACAAAAATAAACATAAAGAAACAAACACATAAAAGCAAACACACAGAAATCATCACAAAAAATCAACACACAAAAACAATCATACAAAAAGAAACACACAAAAATAATATAGGAAAATAAATACAGAAAAATGTAAACACAACAATAAGCACCAAAAAATAAATAAACAAAAACAATCACACAAAGACAAACACAACAATAAACACTTTAAAATAATCACTTATAATAATCATACAAAAATAACAAAAACACACAAATTAACACAAAAAGAACCCCCAAAACCCACAAAAATAAACACAAAAAATACAGCACCAAAAGAATTACACAAAAATAAACACACCAAAAATAAACACACAAAATGATCACACAAAAATAACGACATAAAAATAATCACACAAAATAGTAGTAGCAGGCACCCGTCACTCTCAGAAGACTATGGAGTTAGGCTCTAGTCTTTAGAGTGCAAAGCCTGGGTAGGTAAGTATGGAGGACAAGCTGTTACCCATGCAACAGAGCCCCGCTCTCCACGCCACTGGAATGATCCATTGGAAAGGCAATGACCGATAGGAATGGTTCCAGTACCGTCGCAGGAGCCACCAGAATGTTGCCAGATAGCCTACAGCTTTCATCAGGGATGGTGTCTACACACAACACCTGTGTGCATGCTGGTTTTGATAATTTTGTCATCTGCTCCTACCGGCACACAATGGCCTACTCTTCCAAAAGGCGGAACAGGGTTTTAACATGTGCGCAAGATGTTCTGCGTGCGTTTGCACACGGGGCCTTGGTTTATAGTCTCATCCAAATGACTTTGACATTCAGTTCGATTATTTTGTCAAACTAGGAAGAAAGGGCGAGGCTGAGTACGAACCCAGAAACTCACGGTTTACATATTGGCAGGCGAACGTCTTAACCATCCTGCCACCGTCCTTCCTAAACACACAAAAATGAACAGACAAAAATGAACAGACAAAAATCACACAAAATGATCACACAAAAACAATGACATAAAATAATCACACAAAAATAATCACACAAAAATAATCACACAAAAATAATCATACAAAAATAAACAAACAAAAATTAGCACACAAAAAATTATTATGCAAAAATAAACACACAAAAACAAATACACAACAAAGATTACACAAAAATGAACACCTGAACAGAAGCACACAAAAATAAACACACAAAAATAATAAAGAGAAACTACAAAAATGGAAACAAGAAAAAGTACATTAAAAGTGTATTTAAAAAAAGACCTATGTAAAAATTATCTTTCTTCTCCTTTCACTCTCTCTCAAACACACACCTACATTCACATCCACACCCACACACACATAAGAGTGATGTGCTCATGATCTGCTGACCCAGGTTTGAATCTTTTTCTAGAGAATTTTTCCACTGGAGTTAACATCAGTGCTGACTCCACTCCCCCCAAAGTCTTTGAATGAGACTATCAAATGAGTCCCATGTGCAAATGCACATATAACAACTTGCCCACACGTTCAACTTTTCAGGTGAGTAGGCCATTGTGTGCTGGTGGGAACGGATGACAAAATGTAACAAACTGCATACACATGGGTACTGGATGTAAAAAAAAAATACATGAGTGCTTAATCCATTATCCATGATTTTTTTTTTAAAGAAAAATACACAGCACATACCTGATAAAAATATGCAGCTGTTTAATTGTCTGACTGTCTTGGATGGAAACCCTGGGCACACAACAGAAACCATCGTCAGTACAATGTCATGTCTCTTTTCCCCCTCCAACACCCCCCCCCCCACACACACACACATGCACACACATACACAGTAATTACCTCTGCAAGAGTCCTGACTGTCTTCCTCCCAGTCCTGTCCTCCACTGTCCCCACACACCAACCTTGCAACTGACAGAGAAAACATGGATGTACACAGTGTTTACAACAACATTTGCAGGATATCCCCCCCCCCCCCACCTCAAAAAAGTGGTTTCAGCCTCTCAATGCACCAGCCATGTAAAAAGTCTCTTAAAATTTTTTTTTTAGTACAACATGATTTGTACAAATATGTGTAACCTCACACACAACTTTCAGAGAATTCTCCAGCCTCCAACTGTCCCTTCCCATTGTCTTCACATGTCTTGAGATTCACCAAACCTGTGACATCAAAATACACAAAATGAACACACAAAACCAACCCACTGAAACATAAACACAAAAGGATTTTTTTTTTTTTAAGTGAACATGTGAAACTAAACACACAAAAATAAACAGACAAAAATGAACACACAAAAAATACAACATAAAAAATAAACACAAAATAAACACACCAAATTAAACATATAAAAATAATCACACAAAAAATACCACACAAAAAGAAGCACACAAAAATAGATACACCAAAAATGGAACTAGAGAAAACCATAAAAATGGAAACACCAAAGTAAATTACTTTTAAAATGTCCCTTTAAAAAGATCTTTGTAAAACAGAGCTACCTTTCTCCTCTTACTCCCTCACTCAGTCACTAACACACACACACACACACACACACAACACACACACACACACACACACACACACACACACACACACACACACACACACACACAAAGTACTTACCAAAAAAAATGTGCAAGCCCTCTTAATGTCTGAGTGCTTTGTTATAAGAACCCTGGAAATGAAAAAGAAATCATCATCAGTAGAATGGCATGTCACTTCCCCCCCACAACCCCCAATCTCTAGCCTGCCCCCCCCCCCCCCCCCCCCCCCCCTTATACACACACGAGAATTACCTCTGCAAGAGCCCTGACTGTCCTCCTTCCAGTTGTGTCCTCCACTGTCTCCACACACCAACCTTGCAACTCACAGAATCAACATGTATCTACACAATGTCCACAACAACATTTACAGCATATCACCCCATCTCCAGGTGTCTTTAAGTTCTTCATGGACTAGTCAGTCAAATTTTTTTTTGAAGATAGCCATGTTATTCCCCAACATTATTTGTACTAAGAGGAATAATCTAAACACATATATACACATACACACATACACACCACACACACACACCACACACCTCAGAGCCAGACTCAGCCTCCAACTGTCCCTTCCCATTGTCTTCACATGTCTTGGGATTCACCAAACCTGTGATACCAAAAACACACAAAATTAAAAACACACAAAATTGAACAAAAAAAAAGAAAAACAAAAATATCTTAAAGTGAACATGCAAAAAAAAACACACAAAAACATAGACAAACAACACACAAAAATGAGAACACAAAAATAAAATACATCAAAAATGTCTATCAAAAACATCCATGTAAAACAGAACTCTCTATTATCTGTCTGTCTGTCTATCTATCTGGTTTCACACACTCATAGAAACATTTTCAGTTACCTTCTGTTACCTGCACACAAATCTGTTTTGAAACAGCAACCCTGCAAACACAGGAATACAACATTGTCACTCACAGATATTGCAACTGGGTATAAAGTATCATATGAGAGAGAGAGAGAGAGAGAGAGAGAGAGAGAGAGAGAGAGAGAGAGAGAGAGAGAGAGAGAGAGAGAGAGAGAGAGAGAGAGAGAGAGAGAGAGAGAGAGTTTACTGGCAGGTGTGACAGAGAAATAGTATAGGGAGGTGTGGTTGTAAGAAATGGGAGGAGCTTGATTGACAAGTTGAAAGTGGGTGGGGCACTAGTTTTCCTCCAATATTCCTCCATTTTTTAAAAGTGAAAACACACACACACACAAAACCACCAACATAAACAAACATACAGATATGGGAACACAAAAATATGGTACTTTTAAAATGTCTATGAAAACATCTCTATGAGAGAGAGAGAGAGAGAGAGAGAGAGAGAGAGAGAGAGAGAGAGAGAGAGAGAGAGAGAGAGAGAGAGAGAGGGAGAGAGAGAGAGAGAGATGTTCAGTTACCTTTTATCACCCTGTACACAATTGTGTGCTTTGAAACAGCAACCCTGCAAACGCACATACAAAATTGTTGATGCAATGTTTTAGCAATGTCTCTAACACACACCATTAAACACACACACACACACACACACACACACACACACACACAAATTATCACACACACAAATTATCACACACACTCACATGCACACACATACACACAGTAAATACCTCTGCCAGAGTCCTGACTGTCTTTCTTCTAGTCTTGTCCTCCACTGTCTCCACACACCAGACTTGCAACTCACAGAATCAACATGTATGTACATGATTTCTACAACATTTGCATCATCAATATCCTCCCCCCTCACCACCATCTTCCCTTATCCTCAGATATCTTCAGCTTCATGACACACATGTAAAAGATATAAATTGTTATGTATTACACCATTTGAACATATAAATGTATTCTCTCTCTCATATACACACAACACACACACACACACACACAAAACACACACATAATCTCTCCTCTCTGTCACACACATACACAACACACACACACACAAAACACATGCACAAAACACACACACACACACACACACACATACACAACACACACACACACACACAAAACACACACACAATCTCTCATCACACACACATACGTGGGGGAACAGGCAGTGTGACACATATACAGGCAGGTTACCTGTTTTCCATGGGTATGTCACACTTGCTGACACATAGACAATGAAACACTGACACATGGACACTGGAACACGGACACATGGACACTGACACATGGAACATTGACACATGGACACAGAGTAAGTTTATCTGGTAACACTTGTCCACTGGTAATACTTGTGCACTGGTAACACTTGTCTACTGGTGACACTTGTCCATTGGTGACATCTGAGTGTATCTGATGTTCCTTATCTTGCTGTAAAACTTTGTGTCGTGGCTTGGAATGTGTTTTCTCCATGTGCTGTCAGGGATCCATGTCTGACATGTATGGAGGAAGCTGAATGTGCACTGCAGTTCACACCCACTCCTGTCTGATGTGTCATAGCAGTTCATTTTTGAAGACTTCAAGACAACTCTAGGTGAAGTACTTTCAAACCAAATCAGAAGAATCACCAAAAGCCAAAACCCAAACAAAAACAAAACAGCCATAACAGGTGTGTAAAAAGCCTTGGATATCACTCTGACCATTCTGAATGTAACCAGGATAGTGACTGCACTGAGAAGTGTCAAATTTGAACAAGGAAGAACTGGGGATGTACTTATGCTTGCTGCTATTATTAGAAATACTAACCTCCCCCCCCCCCCCCCAAGAAAAAGAAACCACCTCCCTTCCAGGATAACAGCTTCCCAGGCTAATGAGTTATCCACCACCCACAACACCCCTGAAAACTACTCTCCCAGGCTAACAAGTGTTTGCCCCCCCCCCCCCCCCCCCTTACCCCCACTAAAAAATGCTGCCTTCCTAATTTAACCATTTCTCATATCAGTGAAAACAGTCCTGCCAGGCTTAGAGGCTAAGCTAAGATCAAGGGTTGGTCTTTGGTTTTCTAGGGCTACTAGAGACACATTTATTTATCTATTTATTTATTCATTCTTTTAGGTACTGAAATAACACTCATTTGTTTTTCTTTTTTACATCCAGTCATGATGTGTATGCAGGCTTAAAGAGCACCTTCTAGGCAGTAGCAGCTTATTTGCACTCCCACTCCCTGGCTATGACCACCTTTGGCAACCACCAGCCACAACAGATGACTGGCTGTTTAAACAGGTTGCAGCATGCTGTAAAGACCTTCAGGGAGATGGAAGCAGTACCAGCATGTATGTACACACACACTTTCTCTCTCCCCATTCTACCATTACTACCTCTGCTATTATATCTTAACCTTTTCACTACTGACCTATTTTGCTCAGGCCTATGCTGAAGAAATTTTCAGAAACAGACAAAAATCACGCATATGATTTTCAATTGCTTTTAATTCAGGAAATTCCTAAAATAGCTACATAAAATTATATACTAAATGAAAGGGAATTGAATGAAGATTGTATTTGTGACAATTTTAAAAATATCTAATTAGACAGATACACGTGTGTGCGCAGGCACGCACACACGCGCGCGCACACACACACACACAAACACACACACACACACACCTGCTCTTCACACAAACACACAGCCAGGGAGTCAGGGCAGATGTCAGCAAGAAAAATAGCTCATCAACAAAACAAACAGACACACACACTGATAACTGACAGCTAACGAGTAGCCTAGGTGACAAGTGACACACGAGGTCGCAACCACTTCAAAGTAGATCAAACACATCGGCCACTCAGAGACTGGCTCGCTCGCTCACTGACCAAGCCCTGACCAAAGGTGCAACCATACGATACACACATTTAGTTGTTCTGTTTATGAATAAACAGAGAAAAAAAGCAATATAAATATGTCATAAAAACGAATAAAGCCCTCAAATATACCCAACTGCATCTGGAACAATACGATCTTCATGTTCGCATTCAGACCACGAGTACCCAGAAGTTTCTTCCGGATCAAAACCCGTGTCGTTTGCATCAACTTCGCAAAGTTCGATGTCAACTGAATAAAAAAAACAAAAAAAAACCCCTAATCTCCACTATCTTGATCTCTATAAATTTCATCAATAACTTCCGCAACTGTGCAAGTCAGTTGAGGGACAGCCATTGCTTCGAAAACCCAAAAATTGAACTTCGCAGTACCTTGTTTACCTTGCCGATTGAACGTCATAAAATATGCAAATAACTTGAACAAATGGGACTCATGGGTTGAAGATACATCAAGGGAGCTAAACAAATCATAATAAAAAGGATTTTCAGCAATGCTGAGCGAAACAGAGAGAGCGTTGGTTCATGACGAGTGGTGCTCGTCAACACAGCATTGCAGGTGGCGGTTTCTATGACGAGCGCTGCTCGTCAACAGCGCAGTGTAGGGGTTAATACCATTACTACAGCTACCACTACTTTTATTACCCATACACCTACTTTTCTACACACACACACTCTCTCTCCTCACTCTCTCTCACTCTCACTCACTCACTGTCACTTTTCCACTCCACTTTATGGCTCTACCCATATTTTCCTACATGGCACAACAAACACACAAAGGGCATGGGGTGGGGTTAGAAAGGATGGCAGAAGGAAAAGGGAGAGAAACTCAGGAAGACCTGGAATGCCACAGACACAATGCAGACCTGTCCTTAGTACAGTCAGTCACAGACAGTGCTAAAAAGGAGTACTGTGAAAACCTTGCAGAAACACAACCATGTGAAGACTGAAGAAGAGACTTCCTAACAGAAGCACAAAGGAAAAAACTTTCACAGAAACTGGAGTAGAAACATGCTACACCAAGAAAGTCTAACTTTCAAAGATGACAGGATGTTTGCCATATGAAGCCAACAAATGGAGTACCAATTCTTAAGCAGACAGGAAATGTGGAAAATAGGATGACACAAATGATCAACACTCCTGTACAATGGGATGCCAGTCAACCTTTCAAAGCAACATGTCTACCACAAAAAGAGGGGGGGAAATCTGGAAATGTTCCCATTTTGACAACTCATGAAACAGAAGAAATGTTATAAGAGCTTGCTAACTGTATCACTACAAACACAAAGGAACATGGGACACTAACTAGGACCTTCCCTGTACCAACAACTTGTATCACTACAAACACAAAGGAACATGGATACTAACTAGGACTTCCCTGTACTAACAACTTGTATCACTACAAACACAAAGGAACATGGATACTAACTAGGACTTTCCTGTACCAAGGCTTTCTGTTTCTGCCAGTATCCCCACCTAGCCCCTCCATTCATAGCGGACCTGCAGTGCCTCACTCACCTTACAGGCACAGTTTTAGACTACAGGCTTACCCATGTCTTTGGCCTGTCTTCAATGCACCCACACTCCCACTTTAGGAAGACAGAATACAGCAGGGACAGAAATCTAAAGTAAAATAATTTTACAGGTAAATGTCCTTTAAGTTTGGTAAAAAAACAAACAACAACTTGGAAAACCAGTCTGGATCCATATTTTTTTTAATTTGAAGGACATATAGGGATATGAGGAATGAAGCATGTGTTTATAACACCTAGATCATTGAAAAAAGTTATAAAAAAAAAGATCTGTAGAGTTGATTCAGTCTGGCTTCTTACAGATGAAAGAATTATATGTCCCTAAAAAGTGTGACTACAAATTTTAGAAACCACTTCTGTAAAACAAAGCATGGGATGGGGGTGGGGAAGATAAAATCCTGACAATTATGAACTAAACACAATTTCTGAAAAGTCACAGAGACCTGGTCTCCTTAAAATGTCACCATCCCCAGCTATGTCTACAGGTCATTTCACCAGCTACCAACCCTCTTTAGTAATTTTTAGCCTGAAGTAATCAGGTACTAACAACTCCCACCCTCACCCCCCAAAAAAAAATTCACAAGTATGTCGTTGAATGTTTTCACGTTTCTAAACACTCCCTATCATTTGCTAGTTTCGTTTTTCAATGTTTTCACATTTCAGAAATCACTTTATAGTTTACTAATATGCTGTTGAATACTTTTACATTATTGCACAATTTTTATCACCTACTCGTTTTGACTCATGGTCAGCTTTGTGAGGTCTTCCATGCTGACGGGAACACAGGACCATACCAAGCCACAGTGTGCACCATCTGACCCTGAGGTCACCCACCACCACCACTTGTCTGATAACTCACATCTATTCCAAACATTCCACTCTTTGACAAAATAACTTTTTCAAACACATGGGTAAGGCAAAGGAAAAAAGAGCATAAGGTTAAACAGACTAAATCCCACAGCCCACAATTTCAAACATCACTCAGTCAAGAGTGCTAAATTTAGCACACCTTTCCATTTACCTAGTCCAAGTATGGTCAGTTCCTGCTATAAATAGCACCAGCTAGCCCCTACCCCGACTGGGATCATATGGATTAATTAGCAGCTAAGAGGCACTGAAAGTGGGATAACTAACAACTGTGATCCATCAATGACTAATACATAATTATATTCTTCATAGTCTTTACAGTAAAAGAGAGATGCTTAATGAAAGGTGTGATAAAAGAATACAGTAGACATTTCTGAGATCTACACAGTCCTGTATGTAGGTATACAATGATACATGGTCATGTACCTCTGTTTGCACCACTGCAGAATCATGTAGCTAAGTCACACTACCAATTATATTCAGTCACTGCAGGTACAGCTTCATGTCCACTGTGTGTAGTTTTACTATTAAACCAGTCAGTCAGGCAGTATGGCTGTGTGTTTGGGGAATAAAGACTAAATTCAGCAACATCTTTAACATCATGTGTCAAACAGAGTTTGTCTTTTTATCTTCTTTATTTGTGAAGTCAAATGTCTTTATATTTCATATACCTTTCTGGACATTTCTTTGAAGAAAAACAATTTTGATGACAAAGAGAGCTAATCAATGATATCTTATCATATGATATATTTTTATCAACATGTTTTAGAATATGATCAACTTAGCTGGAAGAAGGAAAACTGACATTGGACAAAAAAACTGTTCAGTTAAGCTTTGGCAGGAAAATCTTGTGCAATGATGGGGGGGGGGGGGGGGGGGGGGTAGGTAGGCACAGCTGAGACAACATACTTTTTTTCTGAAAAAAGAAATGGAGCAGCCAAAGAAAATCAGAAAGATTGCAAACTTCTCACTGAAAGATGATGATAGTTGTCTCTAGGAAAGACTGATTATCACCAGAAAAATGGAGGGGTGTTTAGTTAACAGGTATAGGGATATTTTCAAACTCTGACCAGAAAATGAATCCCTTACTGAAGAAGACAACAAAGAGAAAACCAAAGCCAACAAAGAGAAAATCAAAGCCAACAAGGAGAAAATCCAACTTACAGATGACTGACTCTCTCCTGAGGAACACATCAGTTCTGCACACATCTTCTACAGCAGGCTGAACTTGCACATGCATAGAAGACATGCAGCTGACAAGAAAGCATTTTCTACCTGGCAGTGTATACCACTTGGGGTGTGCATAGGCATGAGTGTGTGTGTTTGAATGCGCGCAAATCTTCATTGTGAAATGCATGAATGTTCTTGGTGAGAAATCAAAGTCTCATCCAGTGTTTTCCTGCAATTACACAATTTTACCTAAAAAAACAACAATGCTTCATCATGCTCAAAGCATATTGATGACCAAAAAACAACCTGGTGATAAACCCCACCTCCAAAGACCCTCCAGCACCACATGATTACCCCCTCAGAACTATTAAACAAAGTCCACAAACCCACCTCTCAAGGCATGCAAGTCCATCCCCCCACCTCCCCTAAAGTGTAAGTATGTGTATGTGTCTGTATTCATGTAGTGCATATTCATGTGGTGTGTGTGTGCTCGTGCTTGTGCATGTTCGTGCTTGCACGTGCATGAACATGACCCCAAACATTTCCCCTGGAGCCTCTGGCCATGGTACCATTTTCTTAAGAGCATGACAGGAGCTTTCTCAAGCTTGACAGTTGATAGGCTTGCAGTACTTGCTCTCTTTTAGTGCTCTTGCATGACGTTTCTGACCATTACATATGGGGAGAGGACGGCTTTTCAGCCACCCATATCACTACTATAAGTACTGTCCTCATTTGGGGTGAGTAGTTGGGGGTGTGGCCATGAGGGTCAGGTAGGTAGGTATGTGTGCATGCATGCATACGTGCATATATGTATACATATATAAATGTGTGTTGTTGTCTTCAACTTAACGTCTGTTCACTCTAAGTGATATTATACAAGTCAATGTGTGTGTCTGTGTGTGTGTGCTCAGAATGTATGTGTGTGTCTGTGTGTGCTCAGGTAGTCAGTATATGTGTAGTGTGTGCTCATGCTTGTGCATGTTTGTGCTTGCATGTGCATGAACATGACCCCAAACATTTCCCCTGGAGCCTCTGGCCAGGCGCCATTTTCTTAAGAGTACGACAGGAGCTTTCTCGAGCCTTAGTGTTGATAGACTTGCGGTACTTGCTCTCTTTTAGTGCTCTTGCTTGACATTTCTGACCATTGCATATGGACATTTCTGACCATTGCATATGGGAGGGGATGGGCACTTTCAGCCAACCATATCACTACTATGGAGCTGTCCTCATCCTGGGGTGAGTAGTTTGGTGGGGTGGGGGTGGGGGTTATATAAGCATGCCTGCATGTATGTGTGCATGTGTGAATGTGTGCGTGTGTTTGTGTGTGCATGTCCTAATGCATGGGTGAATGCAAATGTGTGGGGTGTGTATGCATTCTAAAAAGGACTTTCATGCCTTGAGTGATTGTTTCATGGATCCCCATTTAATAACCCCAAAAGAAATGAATCATGAGTTACTTTTGGATGTAAGGAGTGTGGCTTACCACAGAGGTTCACTGCTGACAAATCTGTCTCTTCAACACTGGATTCTGAAAATGAATTTTGAAGTCTAGCAAAGTAAAGAAGTATTTTCTGTGTTGAATCTCCCTTTTTCTCTCTTTTTGAGGGTAGGTGATTTTTTTTAAAAGCCTTTATGCCTAATCTATTACTACCAGTAAAGACAACTTTATCATCTTTATCTCTTAGTATTTTCTCCTTCCCTAATTCCCTTTGCTTATATATGTACATGCACATGTGTATGTGTGTCTTTACGTGGTGAGGATGTGTTTGGGAGGGGGGGTAAGGGTAGGTCTATAAACTGGTAAGTTTACTCAGACATGACTACTGAAAGCCATGTGATGACATTATCTTCAGACAGATCTGTGGATGAAACAAGAAGATGATACAGAAAAGAGCTAATAAGATCAGAAACAAAACGAAAGAATATTCAATGATACACATCTACTAATGCTTCCTCACAAATGCTACTATAAGAAAACACTAAACCTTGTAAAGCATCTACTGACTTTTCAGAAAACAGGGATTGTGTAATAATTTTCAGAAAACTGGGAATGTGTAATGACAGAGAAAACTGGGAAATGTGTCAGGAAAACTGGGAGATGTGTAGTACCCTTGAGAAAAACTAGCCACTATTCCTCTAAGGAAATACTGAGCAAAGTTTGGAACAAAGGACTAGTCCTTGCAATGTGAAGTGACAGGAATTCATCAGAGAAAATGAACACAACAGTCTACACTCAGTAAGCATGCAGTCTGATCCCTGTCTGGTTTCCAGTTACACTAAGATTTACTGGGGATGGGGGTGGGGGTTAGGGAAGAGAAACATATGTTTACTTTTAAAATGCTACATTTCAGTTATATTTCAATTCATAATGCTGCATTGTGATGTATCATCTACATTTAAAATACTAGTTATATATATATTATATATATATATAATATATTATATATATAATATATATATATAATATATATATATATTAACGTTTTAGGTATTATATGATCTTAATAATATTGTGTATACATTTAAATACTTCATTGCCATACATCTAAAGTAGTCATGTATCTAGGCTAATAAGATGCAATCATGTGTGTAGGTTTTTAAGTGCTACAGTTATGTATCTAGGTTAAAAAAAAAATGCAGTCATAAATCTAGGTTTAAAAAGCTACAGTCATGTCTCTGTTCAAAGTGACGAAAAACAGGTCACAGTTGTCAGTTTCCCCTACATTTTCCCTCCTCTCAGCTGCTAATTAATTTATCCTGTCCCAGCCCAGTTGGGCCAGCAGGTGCTATTTATAGCAGGAACTGATCACACTGGGACTAGGTAAAAGGAAGGGCCATACAAAATCTACAGCTCTTAGACTGAGTGATGCTGAATTTGTGCACTGTGTGGTGGAAGGAAATCAAAGGATGTCCATAGGAAACTGTACCTAACCTTAACACCCCATGGACAAATTCTAACCTCCTCAGAAAAAAAACTGTGGCTGATGATGAACTAGAAGAACTGTGACAAAAGAAGGTGAGCAGGCATGAACTAAAACAAATGTAGTAGTATGATACCAGATCTTAGCAGTACTAAAGTGTGTGTGTGTGTGTGTGTGTGTGTGTGTGTGTGTGTGTGTGTGTGTGTGTGTGTGTGGTGTGTGTGTGTGTGTGTGTGTGTGTGTGTGTCCCACAGACTAACAAATATCTCAGAAAAATATCAAAACTCTATTTAATAAAAGAAGAAAAAAGAAAGAAAGCTACAAGCCAATGATGGCGATTTGGACAGCTTTTTGCAGCCTCACTTCGTCATCTCCTGAACCTGAACATGAGTTAACAGCACTCTGCCCATGACCATCTGGAGGTCAATTCAACAACTCTGTCATCCCTAACATTCGAAGATCATTGACCAAAGCTAACTAAGACACAACCTTACTTTTCAAACTGGACAGCTTTTTGCAGCCTCACTTCGTCATCTCCTGAACCTGAACATGAGTTAACAGCACTCTGCCCATGTCCATCTGGAGGTCAATTCAACAACTCTTTCATCCCTAACATCCGAAGATCATTGACCAAAGCTTACTAAGACACAACCTTACTTTTCAAATTGTTACTTTACAGGGTATATTTATGAAAAAATAAACCACAAAATTAATTCTAAACATTCAACAACATATCAGTCAAAATGTCTTGCTGTGGTGTTGTGTGTGTGTGTTGTGTGTGTTTGTGGTGTGTGTGTGTGTGTGTGTGTGTGTGTGTGTGTGTGTGTGTGTATTTCTCTCTTCGTGTTTGTCTGAGGTTTTTCTTTTACATTTTCATTCATTTGTTTATTGTCACCTACAGATTCATGCATGCTAAAAACTCCATGAGGGAGCTAACAGCTGGTGCCAATGTCCTACAGATTGCTGGAGATAATTTCTGGTTCATACTGGACAGAATCATGTTGCTGAGCAGTGCCTGCCTGACCACACACTGAAAAGTCATACTTTAAAAAAAATATTCGCAAGAAATATTTTGTAGTTTTCAAATTTAGTACAATTTGCAAGGGAACTGAACATTTAATTTATTCAAAAGGATTCTGCAGAACATATACCTGACAGTTCAAAGGAGTTTTAAATTATGAAGTTAAGAAACAGAGATGTTTATATCTACAACAATCCAAATCAACTAAATCCCTAAAAGGAAAAGCCTGCCAGATTCTACAACTAATCCAGGGGTAGGCCTCACAGATAAAACAAAACAAAAACAAAACAACAAAACCATTGCACAAGGGGTAAGAGTAGTCAGCTGATGTCAGACAGTGAGCTTTTATCAAACTAATTATTATTACTGGGATAATAAATGATTGAACAGAGGAGACTAGGGACTCAGTCCACAACACACCATGAAATTTGCAACCTAGACTGTACTGACATTGAATAGTAACACACTGACCTGTCAACCCAGACTGTACTGATATTGAATATTAACACACTGACCTGTCAACCCAGACTGTACTGACATGGATGGTAACACACTGACCTCTCAACCCAAACTGTACTGACTTTGGATAATGTTAACACACTGACTTGACAACTTAGACTGTAGTGAGGACAAAAGGAATCTGGACTATCAGTAAATAATGATTGCATCATCTACACACAGACTGTGAAGGGTTATACTGAGAACAGAAGAATCCTATCAGTAAATATATCATGATGGCATCAGCTACACTAACTATGAAGGGGTAAACTGAGGACAGAACCAAATCCTTGACAACAGGGGAAAGGCCAAAGGGTGGAAGGTGGGGAAGGGTCATACAACAGCATTAGAAAGAAAAAAAAAGTATTTATACAGCTGATTTCTAACATATATGAAGCTCTGGGTTCTTTACACAACACACAAACACACAAGCACACACACACACTGCATACACATACACACACACTCTCTCTTTCTCCCTCCCACTTTCTCTCTCTCACACACAGTGATGTACACACACACACAAACACACACTAAAGCACACACACTACCAA
>CM060344.1:485689-509492 GCA_030674155.1 Stramonita haemastoma
AGAGAGAGGAGACAGAAAACAGAGACAGAGACAGAGACAGAGACAGAGAGACAGATGAGAGAGAGAGAGGCAAGGCAAGGCAAGGCAAATTCTTTTATTCGAGGATAATAGATAAGCACTCATGTGCTTTTTTACATCCAGTCCCCGCCCTTTTCAGGGATAACATCAAGATATAAAGATACTAAACAGTAAAACTATATGCAGAGAGAGAGAGAGAGAGCAGAGAGAGAGAGAGAGAGGACAGAGAGACAGAGAGACAGAGAGACAGAGAGAGACAGAGAGAGACAGAGAGAGAGAGAGCAAGCCAGCAGCCAGACAGAGAGAGAAAGACATAAAAAGAGACAGAGAGTTAAAAACATAGACAGAGAGAAGAGACAGAGACATACAAATTAGACTGAGAAACAGAGACAGAGAGGGACAGAGACAAAGACAAACAAGGACAGAGAGAGAAAGAGCGTGAAACAGATAGAGAAAGAGAAACAGACACAGAGACAGACAAACAAACAGAGCAGTTAAAAAGTGTATGACCCTTGTCTCTCCCATGGGGACGCTGGGGTGGAAGGGTAGGGGGGTTCTGCTTCCCACCTTTGGGTCTTGACTTCTGTCTGTAAAGTCCTTATCAGAACTGACAACACATGGTACAGGTGAGCTTGCACATGCCCCAGGGGCCCCTACACACCCACACACACACAGGGGATAGCCTAGTGGTCAGAACATTGTGCTGGCAATTTGATGACCTAGTTCACTTCCAGGTCAAGGAGATTTTTCTCCTGAAGTGAACATCAGTGCTGACTCCACTCTCCCCAAAAGTCCTTTATATGAGACTATAAACCAAGGCCCCTGGGTTCACCCATCAGAACATCTTGGCACACATCAAATCCTGTTCTGCTTTTGGTAAGAGTAGGCCATCCTGTGCTTGTGGGAACAGATGGCATTTACAAAACTGCATACATAGTGGGACTAGATGTAAAAAAGCACATGAGTTCTTTATCCCATTATCCTAGATGTAAAAGAATAAATAAATGAAAAACATACACACATTATTAGGAGGGGGCTTGGTAACAGTGTGGCATTTAGACAATGAGCTTTCCTTTGTCCCTGCAAACCAAAGAGGCGAAGCTATAAGGACACAGAGAACAGAGGCCTGAGTGTGTGTGTGGGGTGGAGAAAAAGGGGCAGTGCCATGTGGAGACTGACAGAAAAATGACGGGGCTGCATGTGTTAATAGTGAAAAGGGGCAGGGCTATAAGGACAATGACAGAAAATTGACAGGGCTGTGTGTATGTGTGTGTTGTGTGTGGGGGGGGGGGGGGTGGGGGCAAAAGATCCCTTTAGTGGAGGGCTTGAGCAATAGCCAATGGGCAGGACCATGGTGATGCAGACACCCCCCTCCCTCTTACCGTCTTCTCCACATCATAATTAGCACAAGCTACCACTGTCTGCTGTCCTGGCTGGTAGCCTTGGTAGTAGTAATAGTAATAATAATAATAATAATAATAATGATAATGATATATGGGATTTACATAAGGCTGAATCTTGTGGAGTACACAAATGAAATCACTTTCTTCAAATCAGTCACAGGCATGCAATTCTTTACAATTCACAAAATACATGTCTACCACAACACACACACACACACACACACACACACACACGCACACACGCAAAACACATGACAAGGTGAGGGGGATGGAGGGGGACTGATAAGAGTAGGAACAAATGTGAGGTACTGTGCTATGATTTAAGAAGAACCTAGGTCTGTGTGAAATGAGAGTCTAGTGGAGAAAACCAAAAACAGGGATTTGTCAAGAGGCTGGGGGAGTCTTAACTAAACCATAATACTTTAATTTGTTTACTAGTTTCTAGGTCTACTTTCACTCCAGTTTTGTTTGTTTTTTATTTTTAGTGTGGGATTTTTTATTGTGGGACTTGTGGTGGTTTTGACATGTTCCTATATTGGTAAAGGTCCTTCAAAGTCCTTCAGTTTTGGCTGTCCCTTTCAGGATATCAAAGTCTTTATAAATTATATATTTTCCTCCAGGTGCTTATAAGTAATGGAACTTTACTATTATTGTAGACTTGAGAGAGAGAGAGAGAGAGAGAGTAGAGAGAGAGTGAGGAGAGATGAGAGAGAGAGAGAGGAGAGAGAGAGAGAGGAGAGTGTATGGCACTGGGTTGGAATGTTGATTGGGGAGCATTGACAGCACTGATATTGAGACAACTTAGCCTACACTCACTGTGCCCAAAACAAAATTAAAGAGAGAGAGAGAGGAGAGGAGAGGGGGGGGGGGGGGAGTGGTGAAGGTGGTAGTGGATGGTAGAGAAAGAAGGGAGGGTTCAAACAGGTGCAGTGTTGACCCTACCCACCACAGTCTGCTGTTCCCTTCCCCATGTCCACCACCGCTTACTGTCCCTGCTCTAGATCTAATGTTCCCTAGCTATTTGTATTTATTTATTTATCTATTTCTTTCTTTCTTTCTTTCTTCTTTTAGTGGATGATCATGGAATAAGCACTCATGTGCTTTTTTACACCCAGTCCTTTGTTTATGCAGTTTTGTAAAATCTTGTCATCTGTTCCCACAGGGCACACAATGGCTACTCATTTGAAAAGCAGAAACTGGTTTTAATGTTGTGTTAAAAATTATGTGCTACATTGGCACAAGTTCTCTCTCCTCTCTCTCTCTTCTCTCTCTCTCTCTTCTCTCTCCTCTCTCCTCTCTCTCCTCTCTCTCTCTCTCTCTCTCTAATCTAAAACCCATTCATTATGGAATACCACAGGGATCAATACTAGGACCAATTCTCTTTCATTATACATAAATGACCTTCCTCTACATATAAAATCCAAATATGAACTATTTGCTGATGACACAACCATACATCGAACCATAACGACATTGACTCTCTTGCAACTACATTACAAACCAAAGCTGTAATGATCTTGTAAAATGGACAGAACTGAACCACATGTCTATTCACCCCCAAAAAACAAAATGCATGCTGATCACACCAGACAAAAGTGACAAAATTTACCTCATAAACAGTTTCCAATCCACATAAGAAAGGAAGCAATCGAAACAAACCTCTCATCACAAAGTTCTAGGAATAAAATCGATGAAAAACCTCAGCTGATTCTACCACAATATCTCATCTATGCAAATACTTGTCCCAAAAGAGTATACCAGTTAACTAAAATTAAACATTTCCTTGAACTACCATTCAAAAAATTTTTTTTTCAAGCTTATACACAACCCTCAATAGACTATGCTTCAACCCTCTGGGATTCTGCCAGCGCAAAAACACTATGAAACCGTTATTAAGCCTATTTTAAAACGCGTTTCTCAAAATTTATCCTTCTGAAGAAAACAAACCCTTACTTGAAGTGGTTACACTCAGTTAGGTATTATCCCCCTACAACAAAGACTGAAATATAACAAAGGCATAATGATGTTTTAAAATAATGGCAGGAGATGTCCCCACATCCTTAAAGAAAAGTTCCCAATGAATCATTCCAGAAATACTGAAAAAGCCAAGGTGTTCCAATCCAAGAATAGACTTGTTCAAGTCTAGTTTACTATACTCAGGCCCTATGCTCTGGAACTCCCTTCCCGATTCAATTAAACAGCACCAATCATTGACAACCTTCAAAGTTCGCCTTCAATTTCACTTGATGCATCAAAAAATACTGAACCAGACTCATCCTGTTGGATATATATATGTGTATATGTATCTCTCTTTCTATCTTGATGAAGGCTGTATTCATATCTCATGTTTTCAATTTTATTTTGAAAGTTGACTATTATAGAGCTTGATAAAATGTTGTCTTTAATATCTCAATGTTTTAAGTTTACTTAGTATTGTGTTTTTTTTTAATATTATTGTGTAGTTATTCATTTTTGTGAATACATTGGCTATTTCACAGAGATTGATTATTACAGTATGTATAAACTATTAGTATTTATTTACAATGTGTAGATTTCATTTTTATAGCTATGTTGAATTTGATTGTGTATCACTAGTTAGTGATTCCCCCCCCCCCCCCCTCTCTCTCTCTCTCTCTCTCTCTTCTCCTCTCTCTCTTCTCTCTCTCTCTCTCTCTCTCCTCTCTCCTCTTCTCTCATAAATCAATCACTCCCAAAAGTCACTGTTGTGAATTGTATTTGTGAAACACTAAGTGGTTGCTTCACTGACTGACATAAATCAGTCACTCCCAAAAGTCACTGTTATCAGTTCTGACAGCACAGATGTTTTTCAGGTATGAAGGGAGGATGAAATCACATTGTTATGGAGTACATACCTCATAAAGACTGTTAGATGGGCTAATAAAAAGGACCAAATAAATTGAGGGAAAAGATATTATGAGAAGACTGACAAACTGACAAAAATGAAAAGACTTATGAAATAATACAATGAAAAGACTTGCTGAACTGACATAATGAACAGACTGATAAAACTGCCTACCTATGGCTACATCAGGCAGATAGAAAACAAGAGGCTGTGTGCAGAGGCCTCCAAATAGCTACCAGCTTTTCAGAGAGAAATGTGATGTTGCCACACACAACACGCCATACCACAGGGGAAAAAAAGCACAAAGTTCCAGCACCTGTTTTTGACAGTAGGCTAGAGGCCTAGCTACTTGTTTGAATCTCTCTCTCTCCCATCCCTCCTCCAACCTCCTCCACCCCCAACCCATGCCCTACATTGTCAATACCTAGGTGTGTCTCCACCACTTTTATGCCTAGTCTGTCTTGTAGGTTACTGGGCTAACAAAATATTTTTAGGTCAAGGCGCTACAGTATGGATCCAAGGCTACAGCAAGCCAGGGGGGTGTGTACACTGCACAGATGGGGTGAAGGCGGTTGAAGCCGTGTGGAAGGGGAAGGAAAGAAGGGGGGGGGGGGGGGGGGGTGGGGGGGGGGGGGGAAGTAAAGAAAGGGCCTTCCAACTTGAATGTCAATAGCAATAAACATTTTTTTTAGGAATCCTCTCTCTCTCTCTCCTCTACTCTCCTCTCTCTCTCTTCTCTCTCTCTCTCTCTCTCTCTCTCTCTCTCTCTCTCTCTCTCTCAACCACACACACACTCACTCACTCACTCACTCACTTGCTATTATAATAGTTCTCCCTAATTCTCTTCCTGCTCCTAGATTTTTCAGCAGTTATTTCTGTTCTCTGTGTGCTCAATTTATTGGTCTTGTGATTGAAGGGTTCAATCAATATTACAATTATGTTGAATGTGCTTGTCAATCCTTCTCAGTTTTTATGTTTTCCTTTTTAACTGAGTGATTCATTTTTTTTTTCAGATCTTAATTTTTGTTTTGTTTTGTTGTTGATGTGTTCATCATCAATTTTTGTTCTTGATTTACAGCTGGGTATTAAAAATGAAAAGAAGACTGGTGATTATGCATAATCATTAAATCTTCCCTCAATAAAAAAAAAGTCATTACCCTTCCCCTTCCTATTATCCCCTCCCCCCAACCCCTCCCCCCCAGATAAACAAACAATCCTTATAGCAACAACAACAAAAGACTTTCCCTACTTTGTCCTCACCCCCTCTCTCCCTCTCTCTCACACACATACATACTTACACACACACACACACACACACACACACACCACACACACACACACACACACACACACACACACACACACACACACACATATATATATATACACACCCTACAAACGGGCCCCTGTTATATGTGTAGGTGAGGTTCTAATCTAACTTTATATAATATTGAACAGTGAAAGAATGCAAAAACTGAAAAAAATTGACATGTTTGAAAACACACAGAAACACACATGTACACAGACACACACACAGACACACAGACACACAGACACACACAGACACACAGACACACAGACACACACACACACACACACACACACACAACACACACACACACACACACACACACACAATTATTGGTGGGTGTATAGGGTGTTTCAGATCACTACTAGTGAAAAGACAAAAAAAGGAAAAAGAGAGGGCAAAGGTCAGGCATGTGCCGGAGCAATCAGTGGTTCAATGGATACCAATATTTGTGATTGTTGAAAGATAAAGACATTGATTTGAACAATATTTACATGTTGCATCTAGCGATTTTGCTTCGTATAACTTGTGTGATTAAGTATGCAACAATCTACATTATGTAAAAGGTGAATCATGCAAGGCAATTTGGATATTTTCAAGGTAAGTCCTGACTTGTCATTCTGACAAGGTTGTGGTTGTGATCATCGTGTTTCTGCTTTTCTTGGCAATGAAATCATTGAGATTAATGTGCATGAGAGAATCGTTTGTGATGAGCAAAAGGAAGAAACAGGTTTAGATAAACCAAACCAGTGTATGTTTTGATCTCATTTCCTATCTCTTTCAGGATCACCGCAGGATCTGGAAGTTGTAGAACGTTTCAACCTTAGGACAAGAATCATGGGGCTGCAGACATTGATGCTCCTTTCCATTTCTGTATCAGGGGTCTGTAGGAGTTGACAAAAAGATACTCAGGTATGGAAACTATGTGGGATAGAAAATAAGTTGTTGAATAAAAAATGATTGAGGCCTATTTTGGTTTCTAACGTTTTGATAACATATTCATCTCTCTACTTTTATTTGTCTTATAAAACACTTTTATTGGGTAACATCCAGCTCGTGCTGCACATCATGATCACTGTCAGTTGTTTGAAAATATTAATAGAATGCTGTATCTGCTGTGTAGAATTACCCTGAATTGGTTCCATACATCATTGTTTGTCCCAAGATGCCCTCAAAGTCTTAGGCAGTACCTGTGTCCTTTCCTCCCTCCCTCTCTCCTATACACACTCTTTCTCCCTCCCTCTCCCCCTCTCTCTCCCTCTCCTACACTCTATCTCCCTCTTCCTCTCTCTACCCCCCCCCCCTCTCTCTCTCCTCAAACCACAACAAGTCTCAATTACATAAACTGTCTACTGGGAGGGTATAGTTAGTTTCTGTTCTTATGCATTCCCAATTATTTCTTTTTCACCATTCTATATATATATATATATATATATATATATATATATATATATATATATATATATATATATATATATATATATATTATATATATTGTCTGTGTCTGTGTCTGTGTCTCTTGTGTGTACAAGAGTATTGCTTTCCATGCATTTCTATGTCATTATGTATAATTTTTCTTTTTTATTGTTGCTGTTGGTCTGTTGTTTATATTTTATTTTTGTTATTTTCTTTCCTTTCCAGGGCTGGATGTAAAAAAAACTTGTAATGCTTAATCTGTTACCCTCTGAAAAATAAAATTTGTTCAAAAAATGTGTTCTACACTCTCTTTCTCTCTCTCTCTCTCTCTCTCTTCTCTCTCTCTCTCTCTCTCTCTCTCTCTCTCTCTCTCTCTCTCTCTCTCTCTCTCTCTCTCTCTCTTCTCTCTCTCTCTGTGCTGTATATAACCTGGTTCAGCATTACATGGGGCTATGGCAGTGTCCCTGGCCAGAGAGAGTACATGCTTCAGTGACACTTTTGGATGTCTGTATTTGGAAAAAAAAGAAAAAAACAAAACAAAGAGAACACATTACCATGGTTACGAATCTACTCTGGTTACCATATCCATAATAACACACTGTGTTGTGTTGTGGATTGCCTAGCCTACTGACTGAACTGTATAGCTTACTTGCAACAACTGTCCTACATTCCTTTATTGGCTCATTCATTCTCTCTTTTCCCTGTGTTGTGATTGTGGCAGAGACAGTGAATTTAGATAAAGCTGGGCATTTGAAGGATGATCTGTTTGTTTGGACATGCATTTATTAAGGGCAAAGTGTCCACTTTATTTTGTTTCTTTGTTTTGAATTCAGTGAAGCTAAAGAGGGGTAGGATCCTAGTTTGTTTCCAATTTGGTATGTGTGGGTTCATTTATATTGTGTGGCTCTATTTTACCTTAGCTTTCTTTTTCTCTTTTTTGTTGTTGTTGTGGTTTTGGTTTTGATTTTATTTTAATACAAAAAGAACAGATAGGGAAATGACAGGGTGATTACTGGATTAGAGAGCAGTTTGTTGCAGGGTGAAATAGGGTGGTTTACCTTGATATCAAATGGTATTTGGTGTTTGTATGCAGGTGTGGGAGGGGGGTGGATGATTGTTACTATCTCCTGTCTTTATTTTGACATATCCCTGTCTGTGTGTTCACAGGCCTGATGTACTCAGATAGCTGAAGACAATGTGGGATGATCAGTTAAGTATTTTTGTCTGTGTATCAGCTAGTGTGTATGGTTTGTTTGTGGTTTGTTGTATATTTTCGTAGGTGTTGGTGTACATAAGTGTTTTGTGTAGGTGTAAATTAGTGTAAGAAGGATTGATATATTTATGACTTGCCATAGTGTTGCCTTGTTGTTAATGTATTGGCATGATTCATCCACCTCATTGTTCATTGTTGTTTCTTTGTTGTTTCTTTTTTCCTAATATTTTAACAAGTTGAAAATACTTACACACAGTTATCAGAACTTTTCTTATTATCTATTTTTTTCTGATATTCAGCTGCAGCTAGATAGGTGAAGTGAAGATGTTTCTGATCTCTCTTTGTTTTTATGTGTTTTTAAAAAAAATACTTTGTTGATTGGTCTGTTTTGATAAAGATGTAACCTGAAGATGCTCTCTCTCTCTCTCTCTCTCTCTCTCTCTCTCTCTCTCTCTCTCTCTCTCTCTCTCTCTCTCTCTCTCTCTCTCTCTCTCTCTCTCTCTCTCTTCTCTTCTCTCCCTATTTCCACTTTCACATATTATATCATAAACTTGTCATTGGATAAAAATGTTTTGTTCTCATGTTGTATTTGAAATTGTATGTTTGTTGTCTAAATAAGGATTGGCTTTTTTTCTTTGCTTATTTTGGGGTTTTTGGTTTTTCCATCTTTGCTTGTTTTCTCCCCTCACATATGTGTTAAACCTTTTTGGACTTTTTAAATTCATGTTCTTGAAGACAACTTGAAATATGTTATGTTTGGGCTAGCATCACAGTGTTGTTAATTTCTTGAATGTTTGTTTGCTGTTAGTTTTTTTGTTAGTTTTTTCTCATTTCTTCTTAGTATTGTTCTAAAGTCAGAAAGAGTTGTGAATATATATGCATATTTTTTTGTTTTGGTTGCTTATTTCTCTGTTGTCCACTCTCAGTTTTGATATATTTGAATAAATTATAAATAATGTATCTACCTTGAAATTAATGGTCAGGTCAGTAAGTGGTTGTGTGGTTGTTGACTTTTATTAAAATAATTATTAATGTATCCAATGGTGATTGTGCATTTGTTGAATGTCTTCCAGTCTCCTTTTATAAACCATAGGTTGAACTTTAATTGTTGGTGTTGGTGATTTTGCTTTTGCTTTTTATTTTGATTTGATTTTGTTGTTGGGTTTTATTTTGATTTTTTCTTTTGCTAATCCCTAATCAGGACAAGCGCATGATGAAAAGAAGTATACATGTGAATACTTACTTTGTTACCCATGGAGAATAGAGAATTGTTCATTGATTGATTCATTCATTCCTTGTTTTCATGTGACTGGTGTGTGCCTGTTTCTGATGTACACTTGTTTTTGTGTGTTTGATATTCGTGTATTTGTGATGTAGGCTTG
The DNA here is from genome assembly GCA_030674155.1 of Stramonita haemastoma. NCBI lineage: Eukaryota > Metazoa > Mollusca > Gastropoda > Neogastropoda > Muricidae > Stramonita > Stramonita haemastoma. Next base: position 495,294 of record CM060344.1, read on the forward strand.
TTACTGTATATGATATAAGTGTGTTTCTGATGTCTGTTTCTGTGTATGATATAAGTGTGTTTCTGATGTCTGTTTCTGTGTATGATATAAGTGTGTTTCTGATGTCTGTTTCTGTGTATGGTGTAAGTGTGTTTCTGATGTCTGCTTCTGTATGTGCAGAGTGGGGGGTGAACACATCTGTGAGGGGAAGCATGATGATGGTCCAAGGTTACTACACAACTGGATGAGATTTTTCACACAGAGGTGCAACACTCACTGTGATTCTCCTCACACATCATTTAAAATTGTTGGAGGGGGAGGGGGGAAGTCATTTTCATGTTGGCTTTTTCAGGAATAATTTGTGCTGTTTAAAGTACCAGAAAAACAGAAAGGATTTTAATGTATAAAAAAAGTATTGTCATGTTTTATATCAAATGGGAAACACTGAAACTTTAGAGCTGCAATTCTTAACTTGGGATATAGGGGTCAAAACTGATGAAATTATTTACAAGCCCATGTGAAAAGTTATGCCATATATTGAAAGGGCATCACTTGTAAAGCATAAAAATCAAAGAATTACTCAGTTTTCTGCACTGTTGCCATGGAAACAATCCAATGTGGCTGCCAGAACTAAATGTTTCAAACTCCTAAACCTTTGTATCTATAACAAGTTGAAGTAACCTGTTTCTACAGAATTGTTTACAACCTGAATTGCATAAATTCACACAAGGAAACCTTAATAAATGTATCCAGAATTTTTGTATTCTACAAAAACATGATTTTGGGTACTTTAAGACTTGTTATGTCTTGGTGGTTTACTTTGACATCAAATTGTATTTTGTCCATGGCATACACATGTGGGTGTATTTTTAAGGGGGGGGGGGGTATTACTACATTATTACTCAGATGTTTTTATTTGGACATGTCCTTTTCTGTGTGTTCACAGGCCTGGTGTACACAGATAGCTGAAGACAATGTGGGATGATCAGTTAAGTATTTTGTATGTGCATCTGCCAGTGTGTATGGTTTGTTTGTGGCTTGTATATTTTCATAAGAACTGGTGTGCACAAGTGTAAGAAGAGGGATTGATCTATTTATGACTTGCCCTAGTGTTGCCTTGTTGTTGATGGATTGGCATGTTACATCCACCCAATTTTTCATTGTTGTTTTTTTGTTGTTTATTTTTTTCTAATATTTTAACAAGTTGAAAATACTTACACCCAGTTATCTGACCTTTTCTGTTTGTTCATCTTTTTTTCTAATGTTTAGCTGCAGTTAGATAGGCCAAAGTGAAGTGAATATGTTTCTGATTGCTCCTTGTTTTCATGTGCTTTTAATACTTTGTTGGTCTGTTTTGATAAAGATGTATCCTAAAGATGCTCTCTCTGTGTCTCTGTCTCTCTCCCTCTCTCTCTGTCTCTGTCTCTCTCCCTCTCTCTGTCTCTCTCTGTCTCTGTGTCTCTCTCCCACTCTCTCTCTCTCTATCTCTCTCTCCCTCTCTCCCTGTCCCCCCCTCCCTTCCTACCTTTTTTTTTTTTACTTTCACATGTTATATCTAAAACTTATCATTAATTTTGATATAAATGTTTGGTTATGAAAATGTATTTTTGCTATCTAACTAAGAATGGTGTGTTTCTTTACTTGGTTGATTGTTTGGTTCTCCCCTCTTTGCTTGTTTTCCCCCTCACATATGTGTTACCCCCTTTTGGACTTTCAAAATTTATGTTCTTGAACACAACTGGAAAATGTTCTGTTTGGGCATAACTTATATTGTTTTTAATTTCTTGAATGCTTGTTTGCTGTTAGTATTTTTTGTGAGTTTTATTTCTTCATAATATCGTTTTAAAGTAAGAAAGATTTGTGAATATGTATACATCTTTTGTGGTTTGGGTTGATCTTTTCTCTGCTTTCTCCTCTCAATGTTGATATATTTGAATAAATCATAGGTAATGTATCTGTCTTGACATTAATATTCAGGTCAATAGGAGATTGTGTATTTGTTGAATACATATTTCTTTCTTTTGTTAAAATAACTATCAATATATCCAGTGGGGATTGTGCATTTGTTGAAGTATACCTGTCTCCTTTTTTTAAACCATAGGTTGAACTTTAATTGTTGGTGTTGGTGATTTTGCCTTTGATTTTTATTTTTATTTGATTTTTTTGTTGGTTTTTTATTTTTATTTTGCTAATCTCTAATCAGGACAAGATCCAGATGAAAAAACGCTATGTGAATACTTACTCTGTTACCCTTGGAATATAGATATTATTCTTTCATTCATTCATTCTTTGTTTTCATATGATTGGTGTGTGCCTATTTCTGATGTACACTTGCTTGTGTGTGTTTAATATTTGTGTGCGTGTTATGTACACTTGTTTCTGTGTATGATATAAGTGTGTTTCTGATGTCCATCTCCGTATGTGCAGAGTGGGGGTGAACACATCTGTGATTTCTAATTGTTCATCTTTTTTCTGATGTTTAGCTGTGATTTCTAATAGTTCATCTTTTTTCTGATGTTTAGCTGCAGCTCGATAAGTGAAGTAAAGATGTTTCTGATCTCTTCTTGCTTGATGTTCTAGAGTTGCTACACCACAGGAGGGGATTTTTCTTACCAAGATACAAAACTTATTATGATTCTCTTCATACAGTATTCACATTTGTTAGAGAAGAGAAGTCATTTTCATATTGATTTTTAAAAGGAATGATTAGTTTGTACTTTTTGTTTTTATTTTAAGTGCTGAAAAACTGAACAGGATTTTAATATTTTGTATGGGATGGAAAACTTGGAAACTTTAAAGCTGCCATTTCTGAAAACAAGCTAGTTTAGATCAGACATGTTCTGTCTTGGTGGTTTACCTTGACATCAAATGGTTTTGTGTGTAGGGGGGGGAGGAGCATTGTTGCTACTACATTATACCTCGAACTTTATTTTACATGTCCCTTTCTGTGTGTTCACAGGTCTGGTGTGCCCAGCCAGCTGAAGACAATGTGGGATGATCAGTGAAGTATTTGTCTGTGTATCTGCTAGTGTGTAATGTTTGTTTGTGGCTTGTATATTTTCAGAAGTGTTGGTGTACATATGTGTTTTGTGTAGGTATACATAAGTGTCAGAAGAGGGATTGATATATTTATGACTTGCCATAAAGTTGCCTTGTTGTTGATGTGTTGGCATGTTACATCCACCCATTTGTTCATTGTTGTTTCTTTGTTGTTTATTTTTGTCTAATATTATTTTAACAAGTTTACAATCCTTACACACAGTTCTCTGATCTTTTCTAATTGTTCATCTTTTTTCTGATGTTTAGCTGCAGCTCGATAAGTGAAGTAAAGATGTTTCTGATCTCTTCTTGTTTTCATGTGGGTTTTTTTTTTTATAGATACTTTGTTGATTGGTCTGTTTTGATAAAGATATATCCTGAAGATGCTATCTCTCTCTCTGTCTCTGTCTCTCTGTCTCTCATTCATAATTTGTCTTCACAACTGTCAGTTTCCCCACTTTCAGCTGCTGTCCATTCCATCCTAGCCCAGATGGGCCAGCTGTTTTAATTACAGCAGTAAACTGAACACACTTGGACTAGGTGAAAGGAAGGGTTGTGCTAAATTTAGCACTCTTGACTGAGTGATGTTGGATTTGTGCCTGTGTCTTATGTATAATCTGTAATTTGGAATGTATGAGATAGTTATTTGCATAGAATTAATTCTTTTGAAAGACATTGACTTGATATGATGCATGGATAATATTGATTTATTAAAGAAAGGTTTCCTGTGGGTGTTTTGTCAGACTTTGTTGATTGGCTTATTTTGATGATGATGTAACACATAAGATGCTTTCTCTCTTTTGTCTTTGTCTCTCTCCTCCCTCTCTTTCTTTCTTCTCTATTCCCTCTCTTCCCTTCCTTCATATTTTTACTTCCTTATATTACCCTAAACTCACCATCAGATAAAACTGTTTTGGTTCTTATGTTGAGTTTAAAAATGTATTTTTGTTGTATAAATAAGGATGGGCTGTGTTTCTTTGTTTGGTTTGTTGTTTGGTTGGGTTTTTTCCCCTCTTTGCATGTGTCTTTCTGTCATGTATATGTTACACCTATTTGGACTTTCTGAATTCATGTTTGTGAACATGACTTGAAAAAGGTTATGTTTGGATGTGACATCACATTGCTGATTTCTTGAAGGTTTGTTTGCTGTTATTTTTTCCTTTTCTTCATAATATTGTGGTTCAAAGTAAGATAGATTTGTGATTTTTTTTCTTTGTGTTGATTTTTTCTCTACTGTCTCCTCTCAGTTTTTATCTATTTGATTTAATTATAACTAGTATATCTGTCTTGACATTAATGTTGAATGTATACCTGTCTCCTTTATTAAAATGATAAGGTGAACTTTTATTGTTGGTGTTGATTATTTTTATTTTTTGGTGTAGGGTTTTTATTTTGTTTTGCAAATCCCTAATCAAGACAATATACTTACTCTGTTACTCTTGGAATATAGAGATTATTCATTCATTAATTCCGTGTTTTCATGTGATTGGTGTGTGCCTATTTCTCATGTACACTTGCTTCTGTGATTGATATTTGTGTGTATGTGATGTACACTTGTTTCTGTGTATGATGTGTGTGTTTCTGATGTCTGTTTCTGTGTATGTTATCAGTGTGTTTCTGACGTCTGTTTCTGTATGTGCAGAGTGGGGCTGAACACATGTGTGAGGGGAAACATGATTGATGTTCCAGGGTTGCTACACAACTGGATAAGATGCATCAATGATACATATTCAACTTAATGATACAAAACTCACTGTGATTCTCCTCACACATCATTCAAAGCTGATAGACAAAAGCCGTTTTTGTGTTGGTTTTCAACAGGAATAGTTTGCACTTTAAAAAATATTTAAAGTATGAAAAAAAAAGCAAGATTTTAAAGGTCTGTATAAAATGGGAAATTATGACACTTTAGATTTGCCATATTTTAGATCTGATACTGACTTGGTGGTTTTACCTTGACATCAAATGGTATTGTCATGCATGTGTGTGTTTTTGTTGGGATTTTTTGTTGTTTGTGGGTTGTTGTTGTTTTTTTTTCTGGGGGGGGGGGGGTGTTTTTACTACATTATAACTCAGACTTTCTTTATTTTGACATATCCCTCTCTATGTGTTCACAGGCCTGGTGTACCCCAGACAGCTTAAGACATTATGGGATTATCAATTTTAAAGTATTTTGTCTGTGCATCTGCTATTGTGTAATGTTTGTGGCTTGTTGTGTGTTACTATGAGTGATAGTGTACATAAGTGTTTTGTGTAGGTATACAAGAGTGTAAGAAGAGGGATTGATATATTGATGCCTTGCCACAGTGTTGTTGGTGATGTATTAGCATGTTACATCCACCCCATTGTTCATTGTTGTTTCCTTGTTGTTTCTTTTTTATAATATTTTAACAGGTTGAAAATACTTACACACAATTCTTTGACCTTTTTATTTGTTCATCTTTTTTCTGATGTTTTGCTGCAGCTAGATAAGTAAAGTAAAGATGTTTCTGAACTCTCCTTGTTTTCATGTTTTTAAAAAAAAAAAAATGTTGATGGGTCTGTTTTGATAAAGATGTAACCTGAAGACTCTCTCTCGCTCTCTCTCTCTCTCTCTCTCTCTCTCTCTCTCTCTCTCTCTCTCTCTCTCTCTCTCTCTCTCTCTCTCTCTCTCTCTCTCTCTCTCTCTCTCTCCTCTCTCTCTCTCTCTCTCTCTCTCTCTCTCTCTCTCTCCTTTTCATGTTCCACTTTCACATAATGTATTATCCTGAAGGTGTCACTAGGTAGAACTGTTGTGGTTCTTTCATTGGATTGGAAGATGTATTTTTGTTGTCTAAATAAGGACGGACTGTGTTTTGTTGTTTGGTTGGTTGTTGATTGGTCCCCTTACATATAGATTACACCTTTTTGGAATTTTAAAGTTCATGTTCTTGAACATGGCTTAGAAGATTGCATGTTTGGGTATTGTTAATTTTTGGACTGTTTGTATTCTGTTAGTTTTCATAATAGTTTTTTTTCCTTTCCTTCATAATATTGTCTTAAATTAAGAAAGAATTGTGAAAATGGGTTGTTGTTGTTTTGTTTCGGGGGGGGGGGGGGGGGGGGGGGGGGGGGGGGGGGGAGGGGTTGTCTGTAACTTGTGTTTCTGTCTTGGCATTAATATTTGGGTCATTTGGGAATTATGTGTTTGCCAAATACATATCTATATCTTTTAGTTAAATAATCATCCATTTATCCAGTGGGGATCATGAGTTTGTTGAATGCATACCTGTCTCTTTTTTTTTAAAACCATAAGTTGAACTTTCATTGTTGGTGATGGTGATTTTGTGTTTTTATGTGTGTTTTTTCATGGGGAGGGGGCTTATTATTGGGTTTTTTATTTTGTTTTTTGCTTTGCTAATCCCTAATCAGGACAAGGACTGAGTGAAAAAAATGTGTGCATACTTTTTCTGTTACCCTTAGAAACATAGAGATTGTTCATTTTTTCATTCATTTATTCCATGTTTTAATGTGATGGATGTGTGCCTACTTCTGATGTAAACACAATTTCGTGTGTTTGATATTTGTGTGTTTTTGATGCACACTTGTTTCTGTATTTTGATATAGTGTGTTTCTGATGTCTGTTTTATTTATGTGCAGATTGATGTTCCAGAGTTGCTACACCACTGGACTAGATTTTTCACACAAAGGTACAAAACTCACTGTGATTCTCTTCACACATCATTCACATTTGTTATAGAAGAGAAGTCACTTTCATATTGGTTTTTAAAAGGAATGCTTTGTACTTTTTACTTAGTATTAAAAAAAATGAATGTAATGTTTTGTACTAAATGAGAAACTCTGAAACTTTAGAGCTGCAATTCATAGCTGGTTCAGATCAGGCTTGTTCTATCTTGGTGGTTTACCTTAACATCACATGAAGTTTTGTCCATGTGTGCGTGCATATGTGTGTGTGCATGTGTTTTTGTTGGTTGTTTTGTTTTTTTTTTTGGGGTGGGGGTTGTTACTATATTATTACTCAGACTTTATTTTGACATGCCCTTTTCTGTGTGTTTACAGGCTTGGTGTACCCAGACAGCTGAAGACAATGTGGGATGGTCAGTTAAGTATTTTGTCTGTGCATCTGCTAGTGTTTATGGTTTGTTTGTGGCTTGTTGTATATGATTGTGTGTAGATGTACACAAGTGTAGGAAGAGGGATTGATATATTCATAAGTGTATAAGTAAGGAAGGGAGATGGGTTTATATATTGCTGACATTATCATAGAGCTGGAGATGCTTTCAGCAGCACTGTCTAAGTGTCAGTGCTTGGTGTGTGTGTGTGTGTGTGTGGGGGGGGGGGGGGGTATTACCTGAGACACTGTCACAGTCTGGCTGGCTATAATGTTGCCTTGTTGTATTGCATGATAGCTGACCCCTTGTTGAATCTGGTTTCTTTTTGTCTAATATTTTCACACTCTTTAAACACTTGCACAAAGAGTGGGTTTAAAAAAAAATCCATTTGAACAATGTTCAACTGCAGCCTATTTTTTTGCACATTTACTATGATATATATTTTTTAATTTGGCATGTTCATTTTATGATTTGTGCCAGGTTATTTGATGCAAGTATTGATTCTGATTTGTTTCTGTATATGATTTTGATTTTTTCTTATGTACATTTCTTTGTGTGTTTAATGTACACATGTTTATAATACCTCTTTCTGTGTTTGGTGTAGATATGCTTCTGATGTCTGGTTGTGTATGTGCAGAGTGGGGGTGAACACTGCCCTGTGTCACACCTGCCTGCCCCCCCCCCCCCCCCACCCCCCACAATGAGCCAGCAGTGAAGACTGTGAACACTGCTTTGCCTTCCTCTGAGTAAGGGAGGAGGGAGGGCTGCTGTACAGACACTGCCTGCCTGCTGCCCTGTGCCTGCCACACCTGTCTGTCCCCCCACAGTGACTGAGCCAGCCAGCAGTGAACAGGAGGGTGAGGACATGTCATGACATGACATAGCAGGCATTGTCCAGGATGAGCTGAACTTTTCTTTTTTCTTTTCTTCTGCTTCCTTTTTCTTCTGTTCTGTCTTATTTTTTGACTTTCTTCTTCAATGCACCTGACTTTTGTTTTCTGCTTCCTTTTTTTCTTCTTCTTCCGTGTTGCCATCTTCATTTATTTCTCCCCTGCTTTGAATTTTTCTTCTCCAGTTTTCACCATCATCATCGATGCCACTCTTGTTTTTGAAGGTGGTTGTTTTTGTTGTGAAGTCTGTTCCTCTTGTTGCTTGCTGCTTTGGTGGTCAGAAGAGCTAGGCTGCCTGCATCAGAAACAGCCACCCTGTCTCTCTTTCTTTTCTTCTCTCTTCTCTCTCACTCTTTTCTCTCTTCTCTCTCTCTGTCTCTCTCTCTCTGTCACTCTCTCTCTCTCTCTCTCTCTCTCTCTCTCTCTCTCTCTCTCTCTCTCTCTCTCTCTCTCTCTCTCTCTCTCTCTCTCTCTCTCTCTCTCTCTCTCAGCACTGGGTCAGCTGCAGATGTCAGGAAGGGGAGGTTGTGTCAAGTCAAAGTGTGATGTGCACAGAGTACATTGAATAAGCCATGCATTGGCTTTTTAAAATTAAGCCAGCAATGTAGAAACAAAAACAATTTGATCTAAGTACATTATTGCCACAGCCCATAATAAAACAGATTAAATATTAGAAAACAACAGTGAAGAAAACTTGATAATAAAAAATACACTACAGAACCACCCCCCCCCCCCCCCCCAGGCAGGCAGCCCCCCACACACACATACACACACACACCACAGCCACACCCACACATTTAAATTTTTAAAAGTTAGAACAACAAATAAATCAAAAGAACAAATCAGAAAGTATCAAACAAATAAGATTAAAAATCACCTGTTCTTTCTGTTCATACTTTTTAATTAAAAAAAAAAACTCAACAAAACCAAGAAGAAAATGATCAAACACAACAAACAGGGAAAGAAACAAACTAAACAGGAAAACGAACAAAACAAACAAGGAAGAAGATAAAATAAACAAGGAAATAAGGAAAGAGCAATGAAACACAAAAAGTCAATATAAGAAACAAGAAAACGGAAAACAAACAATGCAAAAATAAGGAAATAAACACAAAGAAGAGACAAGAAAGTATACAAATAAAACAAAGAAGGAAATAAACAAGAAAAAAAAGGGAAATTAACATAAAAGAAAAAAAAGAATAAAAAAAATGAAAAGGGAAAAGCACAAAGAAATTTTAAAAATACTACAAAAAAGAAAAAAAAAGGGAAACAATCAGGGAAAAATAAAAAAAAAATTAAAAAAAAAGAAAAAAAAAAAAGAAAAAAACAAGAAAATAAACAATTAAATTACAAAAGAAAAAAATAAAATAAACAAGGTAATAAACAAATGCATGTAAAAAGAAATAAAAAATAAAAGAACAAAAATAAATAATGAAATATACATGTAAAACTAAAAAGGGAAAATAAAATGAAATTTTAACAAAAAAAAATAAAGCAAACAAACAAAAATAAGTTAGGGGGAAAAAAAAAAAAATAGAATAAAAAACAAAAATGGAAATAAAGAAAAAAAAATAAAAAAGGGAAAATAAATAACAAAAAATCGAAAAAAAATAAACAAAAAAGGAAATAAGAAAATGAAAAAAGGAAAAAAGGGAAATAGGCTAGAAAAAAACTAATAAAACCACAAGGAAACAAAGAGAAAAAAAAAAAAACAAAAACGGAAAAAATGAAAACAAAAATAAATAAATACATGAAATAGACAAGAAAAAAAGTAAACCAGGACAGTAAAAGAAAAACAAATAAGGTAACGAACAGGAGAATAAAAAAAAACAAGTAGGCAAAAAAAAAATGGGAAAATAAATCAATCAAGCAAATGAAATAAAAAAGAAAAAAACAAAAAAAATAAACCTTAAATTCCCAGGAGAAAGGGAAAACAAAACAAGTAGAAAAACAAAAAAATTGATAAAAAAATCAAACATGAAAATAAGCAAGTAAAATAAGGAAAAAAAAACGGAAAAAAAACAAACGAAATAAGAAAATTAAAAAACCAAAGATATAAAGAAAAGGAAATAAAACCAATGACAGAAAAAAGAAAATAAAAAATGACCAGGAAACAAAAAATGAAGCAAAAAGGAAAATGAAAAAAACAAAGAATTTTACAAAAAAACGAGAAAAGAATTAAAACAATTCAAAAAAACAAGAAAATGCACTAAAAAAAAAAGGAAGTACTTTTTTTTTTATACTTTTTTCTTTTTTAAAGAATAAAAACTAAAAAGAATAAAGAAATATAAAAGGGAAAATAAAAAACGAAGAAGAAAATGATTAAAAGAAATAAACAAGGAAAAAAAAAAGTAAAACAAATGGGGGAAATAAAAAAGGGGAAATAAACAAAAAAAAACCTAAATAGTGAAGTAAATTAAAAAAAAAACAACAACCAAAGGGCCCAAGTAAAAAAAACAGTGAAATAAACAATTAAAAAAAAAACAAGGAAAATATACGGTGAAAAAAAAACAAGGAAAATAAACATAAAAAACAAAAAGACAAACCCCAATGAAAACAAACAAGGCAAACCCCAATGAAAAAAAACCCGGGGAAATAAACAAATTTTAAATACATCACTCACTCTCTCTCCAACAAACACACCACACCACACACACACACACCCCCAACACCCCTTCTCTCTCCTTCTCTCTCTCTCTCTCTCTCTCTTCTCTCTCCTCCTCTCTCTCTCTCTCTCTCTCTCGTGTCTCTTTTTGTCTCTATTCTACCCCAGTTCTATTCAGAGAGGAGACGAGGACCCAGCGAGATTTTGCATGGTTAAGAAAATGGGTTTGAAAAGGTTCAAAATGGTGTTTTGTCTATATTTATGAAAAGTGAGTTTGAATGAGATTTCACCCTATGAATTTAAAATAATGCATAAACAATGTTGCTAAAGGGGGTAAAGAATGGTGTATAGGTTTTGGGGTTGAAATCCCCAAATAGTAAGCTTTTTGTTATGGCCCTGTTGACATGGATGTAAAGGGGAGGCTCTTGGTATATGATGCTTTAATGTTTTGTGTTTCTAGGGGCAGTTGATTGAACTTTTTTATTTGCTTTTACATCCCCCGGGCCCCTTTCCCCTTGTTTGTGTCCCAAGGCCGAATGCAATAAAAAAAGTTCATGTTTAGTGTTCAGTGTTCATTTTTTTTTCTCTCTCCTCTCTTCTCTCTCTCTCTTCTCTCTCTCCTCTCTCCTCTCTCTCTCTCTCTCTCTCTTCTCTCTCTCTCTTCTCACGACACACACACCAACACACACACACCGCTCGCTTACTCTCTCTCTCTCGTAAACACTCACTCAACAAATCTCTCTCATACACATACATTTTACTCATATCTCTCTTTCTCTTCTTTTCTCCCTGTCTCTCTCTCTGTCTCTTCTCTTCTCTCTGTCTGTTGTCGTTGTCTGTTGTTGTCTGTCTGTTTTCTCTCTCTCTCTCTCTCTTCTCTCTCTCTCTCTCTCTTCTCTTTTTTTTTTCTCTCTCTCTCTCTCTCTCTCTCTCTCTCTCTCTCTCTCTCTCCAACTGGAAGTCATGTATACTGTTGTAGTTAGTGTATGTGGGGTGTTTTAGAGAAAATGAGCTGTTTTTTGAGAAATGAGCTGTGTGTGTATGTGTTGCCCGGTGTGTGAGCCCAGTGAAGAAAGGACAGGCAGGGGCAGTGCGCAAAGGACTGGGGGAGGAGGGAGGGAGGCAGCCCTAAACCCCGGGAGAGACTGAGGAAAAAACAGGTGACAGCCAATGTAGGAGGGAGGCAAGGTTTGTCAAAAAAAAACTAGATTTGTTAGCAAAAATAATATAAAAAAATTAAAAGGGAAAATTACAGCTATCAGAATAAAATTTACAAAAAAATAATAACAAGACAAATATTTCATCAGATAAAATACACTGAAACAAAATACAAAAAAACAGTTGTAACTTTCAGAAAAAAACATAAAAAATGTCATAATAGAAAAAAAAAGGTTTAAGTATAAAAAAAACTAAAAAAAATCCCAAAAAAAAAGGCGAGGTTAAATTTTAAATATCAGAATAAAAATGGTAAATAAAAAATAAAAGGCCAAATTATAAAAAAACGGAATAAAAGACAGTGAAAAAAAAAAATTTCATCATTTTTAAAAAATTTTTTAGCAAAAAAAAAGGGGGAAATGATATTATCAGGTAAAGAGGTTTTTTTAAAAACCCCTTGTTGGCAATTTTTCCGGCCCCCGAAAAACTTGAAAACCCCGTTCCCCCCCCCCCCCCCAAGGGAAAAAAAAAAAATTAAAGACAAATTAAAAATTTCACAATGATAAAAAAAAATTTTTTTTTAAAAACAAAGTTATAACATCGAATAAATTATTTAAAAAAGATATAAAAAGACAAAAAAAAAATTTTCAAAAAATAAACAACTAAAAAAAAAAAAACCCAAAAAATATAAAAGAAAAGGTATAATAAAAAAAAAATACACAAAAAATTTAATTTTGTAAAAAAAAAAAATCTTTTTTAATAAAAAAAAAAAAACGTTAAAATTATTAGAATAAAAAAAAAAAAATAAAACAAAAAAGAAAAAAGTAAAGGAAAAAGGGGAATGTGGAAAAATGGGGTTGTCCCCAAGTTTGGACGACCAAGGGAAGTAATCACTATGGATCCCCAAACCTGTCACAGATGTAAGGTTTTTTTTCCCCCGTTGAACTGTGGAGACGTTTAAAACAGTTCAGCTTGAAATTGTGTGTTTTTTGTGCACATATTAAAACTGTTCTGCATTTTGGGGGTGGGGCCATTGGTGTGGTGAGAACAAAGCAATGTTTTCAAAAACATACACATGGGAACGAAAAAAAAAAAAGCACACAAGTGCTTTTTTTTTAAACCTGGAAAGAAAGAAAAAAATTGAAAAAATTAAAAATAAAAAAAATTTAAATTTTAAAAATAATTAAAAAATAAAAAAATAAACCCCTTGTCAAGTCAAGTAAAAAATTTTTTTCCGATGGTACATTAAAACATTGATTTCTTTAATCCGCCATCTATCAAGGGAAAAAAACCAACCCCAAATTAAAAAAACAAAAAACAACAAAACAACAAAAAAAAACCCCTAAAAACAAAAAAAAACAAAAAAAATATAGGCAAAAAAAAACCCGGGAAAAAACACAAAAAAATTTTCACTACACATTATTACAACAAATGTGTAATAAAAACTCTAAAGGAATTTAAAAAAAACAGCCAAAAAACACCCACCACAACACACACACAACCCCCCACACACACAACACACACACACCCCCAAAACACACAACAAACATGTTATATAAGAGTTCAGATTATCCATTCCTTTTTTTTTATATTTAAAAAAAACAACAAGAAAACAAAAAAACTTTTTTTATGGAAAAAACCCATAAAAATATATATACACCCTGTATTAACTTTTTTAACTCTCCAAAATTCAGTGTAATAAACATCAAAAAAGTGATAATGTTACAGTAGGGGTAATCACCCCCCACACAAGAGTTCAAATCAATCTTTTCAATACAAAAAACAATTTGATTATAATAAATAAAAACATGTAGCTTTTTTAAAAAAAAAAACAAAAACCTTCCCCTTTCAGGAAATAAGATAAAAAAAAAAACCCAAACCCTTAAAGTAACTAAAAACCAACAAACAACAGAAAAAAATATATCCCCAAAACACACAAAACACACACAACACACACACCCCACACCCCCCCAACACCAAAACACACACAACACCAAACACACACAACCACAAAAAACCAAAACCAAAACCAAAAAAAAAAAACAAAACAAAAAAAAAAAACCACAAAAAAAAAACAAGGAAAAAAGAAAAAAAAAATAAAAAAAAAAAAAAGAAAAAAAAAAAAAGTGGGAAAAAAAATTAAAAAAAATATGGGGAAAAAAAAAAAAACCCATCAAAAAACAAAATAAATCAGATAAATCTTATATGTGATGCTCCACCAGAAATGAGTCACCACCCCTGACCCCTTCTCCCCCCAGGACCATTAAAAAAGGGGTGGGGTTAAGTTGTCCATTTAAGATTTTAAAAAATTATAAAAAAAATGGCCCCTTTAACTATTTGAGGAATTATCAAGGTATTTTGTTCATTTTTTCCGGAAAATTTTTTTTTTTAAAAAACCAATATTTAGTCCAAATTACTAGAGGGAACAGACTTAAATGAT
>CM060344.1:509592-524592 GCA_030674155.1 Stramonita haemastoma
AAAAAAAAAAAAAAAAAAGAAAAAAAACAAGAAAAAAAACCCAAATTAAATTACAAAAGAAACAAAAAAAATGAACAAGGTAATAAAACAAATGCATGTAAAAAAAGAAATAAACAAATAAAAGAACAAAAAAAAATAATGAAAAACTGTAAAACTAACAAGGAAATAAAATGTAATTTAACAAAAAAACAAAAAAAGCAAACAAACAAAAATAAGTTAAAGGAGGAAAAAAAAAAAAATAGACATAAAAACTAAAATGGAAAAAAAGAAAAAAATAAAAAAAAAGGAAAATAAATAACAAAAAATCGAAATAAAAAAAACAAAAAAGGAAAAAAGAAAATGAAGAAGGAAAAAAGGAAATGGCTAGAAAAAAATTAAAACACAAAGGAAAAACAAAGAAAAAAAACAAAAACAAAAAACGGAAAAATAAAAAAACAACAAATAAATAAATACATGAAATAGACAAGAAAAAAAGTAACCAGGACAGTCAAGAAAAACAAATAAGGAAACAAACAGGAGAATAAAAAAAAAAAAGTAGGCAGAAAAAACGGGGAAAAATAAATCAAAAAAGCAAATGAAATAAAAAAGAAAAAAACAAAAAAAATAAACTCTTAAATTAAAGGGGGAAAGGGAAAAACTAACAAGTAGAAAACAAGAATTGATAAAATAATCAAACAAAAAATAAGCAAGTAAAATAAGGAAAAAAACGGTTTTAAAAACAAACGAAAAAAAGCAAATTAAAAAAAAAAGATTGAAGACAAGGAAAAAAAAACCAATGACAAAAACAAGAAAATAAACAAATGAAAAAGGAAAAAAAAACATAAGCAAAAAGGAAATGAAAAAAAAACAAAAAAATTTTTACAAATAAAACGAGCAAAGAATTTAAAAACAATTCAAAAAAAACAAGAAAATGCACATAAAAAACAAAAAAAGACTTGTTTTCATACTTTTTTCTTGTTTATAGAATAAAAACTAAAAAGAATAAAGAAATATACAAGGAAATAAAAAACAAGAAGAAGAAAATGATTAAAAGAAATAAACAAGGAAATAAAAAAGTAAAACAAATAGGGAAATAAACAAGGAAATAAACAAATAAAAAACCTAAATAAGATGAAGTAAATTAAAAAAAAAACAACAACCAAAGAGCCAAGTAAAACAAACAGTGAAATAAACAATTAAAACAAACAAGGAAATATACGGTGAAAACAAACAAGGAATAAACAATGAAAACAAACAAGAACAAACCCCAATGAAAACAAACAAGGCAAACACCAATGAAAACAAACCAGGAAATAAACAAATAGTTAATACACTCACTCACTCTCTCTCACACACACACACACACACACACACACACACACACACACACACACACTCTCTCTCTCTCTCTCTCTCTCTCTCTCTCTTCTCTCTCTCTTCTCTCTCTCTCTCTCTCTCTCTCTCTCTCTGTGTCTCTATTTGTCTCTATCTCTCACTCCAGTTACTATCTCAGAGAGAGAGACAGAGAGAGCCAGCGAGATTTTGCATGGTTAAAGCAAATAGTGTTGAAAAGCAGTGTCTAAATGGTGTTTTGTCTATACTTATGAAAAGTTGAGATTTGAATGAGATTTCACGCCTATGAAGTTAACATAATGCATAAACAATGTTGCTGAAGGGGTAAAGACAATGGTGATATAGGTTTGGATTGTAATCACCAATAGTAAGCTTTTTGTTATGGCCCTGTTGACATGGATGTAAAGGAGGAGGCTCTTGGTCATACTGATGCATTTCAATGTTTTGTGTTTCTAGACAGTTGATTGAACTTTTTTCATTTGCTTATTACACTCCCCTGGGCCCCTTCCACTTGTATTGTGTCCCAAGGCCGAAGTGCAATAAAAATGTTCAGTGTTCAGTGTTCAGTGTTCAGTGTTTTCTCTCTCTCTTCTCTCTCTCTCTCTCTCTCTCTCTCTCTCTCTCTCTCTCTCTCTCTCTCTCTCTCTCTCTCTCTCTCTCTCTCTCTCACGCCACACACACACCACACACACCACACACGCTCGCTCTCACTCTCTCTCTCTCAGTAACACACTCACTCACACACAATCTCTCTCACTCACACATACATTTTCACTCACTCACTCTCTCTCTGTCTCTCTCTGTCTCTCCCTGTCTCTCTCTCTGTCTCTCTCTCTGTCTCTCTGTCTGTCTGTCTGTCTGTCTGTCTGTCTGTCTGTCTGTCTGTCTCTCTCTCTCTCTCTCTCTCTCTCTCTCTCTCTCTCTCTCTCTCTCTCTCTCTCTCTCTCTCTCTCTCTCTCTCTCTCTCTCTCTCTCTCTCTCTCTCCAACTGGAAGTACATGTATACATGATTGTAGTTAGTGTATGTGTGTGTTTCTAGAGAAGTGAGCTGTTTTTAGAGAAATGAGCTGTGTGCTGTATGTGTTGCCAGGTGTGGTGCAGCCCATGTGAAGACACAGGACAGGCAGGGACAGTGCAGCAACAGGACTGGAGGGAGTGAGGGAGGCAGGCAGCCCTAAAGCCCAGGAGAGAGACTGAGGAGAAACAGGCTGACAGCCAATGTAGGAGGGAGGCACAGGTTTGTCAAAAAAAGCTAGATTTGTTAGCAAAAATACATATAAAAAATTAAAAGGCAAAGTTACAGCTATCAGAATAAATTCACAAAAATATAATAACAAGACTAAAATATTATCATCAGAATAAATACACTGAAACAAAATACAAACAACACAGTTGTAACTATCAGAATAAACACACTAAAAATGTCATAATAGAAAACAAAGGTTTAAGTATAAAAAAAACTAAAAATAATCCAATAAAAAAGGCGAGGTTAAATTTATAACTATCAGAATAAATATGGTAAATAAAAAATAAAAAGGCCAAATTATAAAAATCGGAATAAAGACAGTGAAAAAATAAAATTATCATCATATTATAAATATCTAGCATAAAAAAGGGAAACTGATTATTATCAGAGTAAATAGAGTGAAACATTTTTATCAATCCCTTAGTGTGGCAATTGTCCGGCAACCCTGAAGACTTGACAACCAGTTCCCCCCCCCCCCCCCCCCACAGGAACAAAAAAATTAGATAGACAAACTTAAAATTATCACAATAGATAGAAAGAACTTTTTTTTTAAAGACAAAGTTATAACTATCAGAATAAATTCATTTAACAAACGATTATAGAAAGACAAAAATAAAATCTTCAGAATAAACATACTAAAAAAAATACACCAACAAATATAAAAAGAAAAGGCTATAACTAGGAGAAAAAATACACTAAAATTAATTTTGATAAAAAACAAAAATCTTAATAATAGAAGAAAAAGACATTGTTATAATTATTAGAATAAAAACATAAAAAATAAAGCAAAAAAGACAAAAGTGAAGGAAACAAGAGACATGTGGAAAAATGGCTGTTGTCCCCAAGATTTGGACAGACCAAGGGAAGTAATCACTGACTGGATGCCAAATGCACTGTCAGCAGATTGCCTAAGGTTTCTTTTACAGTTGAACTGTGGAGATCTGTGTTAACTGAACAGTTCAGCTGTGAATATCTGTGTGTTCATCGTGTGCACATATTAAAACATGTTCTGCATTTTGGAAGAGTAGGCCATTGAGTGCTGGTGAGAACAAATGACAATGTTTACAAAAATACATACACATGGGAACTGAATATAAAAAAGCACACAAGTGCTTATTTTGTTATCCTGGAAGTAGGAAATTGACAAATAAAATGTAGTAATACCAATAATAATAATACCAATAATAATAATAATAATAATAATAATAATAATAATAATAATAATAATAATAACAATAATAAATCCTTAGTCAAGTCAAGTCAAAATTTTATTTCCAGATGGTACATTCAATAATCATTGATTTGCTTTCACCATCCAGCCATCTATCAAGGTAAAAAAACATCAACCCAAATTAACAACAACAACAACAACAAACACAACGAATAAAAACCCATAAAAACAAAACAAAACAGCAAACTACTAGGCTAAAAATAACCGAGAAAAACACAAGAAATATTTCACTACAACATTATTACAACAACATGTAGTAATAAAATACTCTAAAAGGAATTTTAAAAAATAACAGCCGTAAAATTCACTCACACACACACACACACACACACCACACACACACAACACACACACACACACACACACACACACACACTTAACAAACATGTTATATAAGAGTTCAGTATTATCCATTCCTTTATGTTCATACTTAAAAAACAACAATGAACAACAATAAAAACATTTTTATGGAACAAAACACCATAATGATATATATATATACACACCATGATATATAACTATTTTTAAACTCTCCAAAATATCAGTGTAATAAATCATCAATAATGATGATAATGTTACAGTAGTGTGATAATCACCCACACTACTAAGAGTTCAAATCAAATCTTTTCAATACAAATATCATTTGATTTGATTATAATAAATAAGTACATGTATGCTTTAAAAAAAAAATCAAGTCCTTGCCCTTGTCAGGGATAGGATAAGATAAAAAACAAAACCCAACTCCTTGAAAGTAACTAAAAACAGCAACAAACAACAGCAATAAATGATCTATACCCCATAAACACACACAAACACACACACACCACACACACACCACACACACCACACCACACACACACACACACACACCACACACACACACACACACACACACACACACCACACACACACCACACCACACACACACACACACACACACACACACACACACACACACACACACACACACACACACACACACACACACAAAAGAAGCAACAACAAGAACAAAACTAAGGTAAATCCAAACAGAAAAAAAAAAGTACAGGGAAACATTAAAAATATAAGAAAAAAAAGTACACACACTCAGAACTAGCATAAGAAATAGATAATAACAATAATAAATATGACTTTTTTTTTTTAGGGGGAGGGGGATAAGTGGGGATAAACCAAAATATAAAACAGTCATGCAACTGAAAACATCAAACTGCCATCAACAAAATAAATCAGATAAATCATTATATGTGATGCTCCACCATGAAATGAGTCACTCAGCCCCTGACCCACTTCTCCACTAGGAGCCATTAAAGGCAGGTGAGGGTCAAGTTGTCCATTGTAAGATTTTAACACATTATAAAAACTATGGCCATTAATCTATCTTGTAGTGAATTATCAAGGAATAATTTTGCTTCATTTTGCCTGTGAACATTTTTTTTTATAAATACCAATATTTAAGTCCAATATTACGTAGAGTGAACAGACTGTAAATGATAAACTCACACACACACACACACCACAGATGCACAAGTACATCACCAATTGGGTTTTATACTAATGGACATTTATGTCTTAGATTAAGAGTGAAATTATATTATATGGGAACATAAAAGGAATTAATTTTTAATAGGTGAGAGAGTGATAAGGGGAACATACCTTTCCAGACTCAAAAAATGATCATAGCCATATCATAAATATGATGCACATATTTATCCTGCTGACAAAAAATATAATTAGAAAAAAGGTTTACAAGAAATCTATTATATTTGACTCTCATAATGAGATTAAATAAAACACACAACAGAATTTGAATAAAATATTTATCAATACAAATAATAAGCAGGATTAATCGTTAGGCAGGACATTCAGAGAGAGTGAAAGAAAGAGAGAGATATAATTAAGTGCACAACAATGGTGCGATAGTTCAGTGCTGGGATAGTTTAGGGGTGGGATAGTTCAGTGTTGTGATAGTTCAGTGCTGTGATATTTCAGTAACTGATGTGTCTCTTATGATTCTGTGTGCAGGTGGCGTCCATGTTGAAAGAGACCCAGGCATTGGTAGCCAACGGCCACAAGAACTGACCTTCACATTGTGTCCCAAACTCTGAATTTAGTGCAGTGCGTAGTTGGTAGTGCATCTTGAAAATTTTAGTGCAGTGCATGTGTAGTTTGTGTAGTGCAGTTTGTGTAGTGCAGTGCTGTTGTGTGTCGCACATCTATACCTTTGTGTTAAAAAATCTAGTGTTTTGCACACCACACCACCCCTACTGCTTCACTTAAAATCTCATTAAATACATGAACAAATCTTACTTTAAGTTTTTGTACTTCATGAAACAATCTGAACATTTATTTTGTTTTGACTTGCCGGTGTTTTCACACATGAGCGTGTTGACTGCGAATCAGCGAGCGAGGAAGAGAGAGAGAGAGAGGAGAGAGAGAGAGAGAGAGGAGAGGAGAGAGAGAGAGAGAGAGAAAATACGAATACGAATAGTTTATTCATAATTGGCATTGGCCCTCATGAAGGGGGTGATGTGAACAAACAATTCATACATATGATAGTCAATATTTCATGTTCCTCCTCTCCAAACAAAAGAAAAGAAAAGTCAGCTGATAACCACAAGAAACAAAACAACTATGCTCAAGTCACAGATCCAACCTGGAAAGCCCTATACACTTTTTATATAGTTTTCAACTATCTCAACATTATTTAGATTAATTGCAGAACTCGCAATTTCTTTAAATTCCGTATTATTTATCATCACGATGGACATGAGCTTCACTTTCATTCCAAGCAATTTTCAACCACATATTCTTTCTACATCAAAAACATTAACACGTAAATCTTCCACACGGTTTAACAGAGATGTCAGGGTCTTATGATTGAATTCAAATAGCTCACATAATTCTGTTAACATCCATCACTCTCTCTCAACAAAGCAAACAAACAAAAAACCCAATAGCAACAGAACTCAAAACAAGACAAGAAATAATCATTCACACTGCACCATTTCCACATCAGAAGTAAATGTGTAGCAATCCTGACGATCGCCCTAACACATTCCATTTTAAATGCACAATCCAAAGCAGTACAAGTGTTTCGGAAAAATGCATAAAACTTTTCAAAGATTTATCACAAAGGGCAGCATCTACCGAACTTGCTAGATGTCTGGTATATTGACACTGTACAATATTGTTGCTATTACTTTCTGAAACATTACGAAACATTTCATTCCTTGCGTTCAAACTATCACATAACAACGCAAACACATCACCCTGTGTCAAAAAGTAACCAGTCAAGTATTCTTAAATGTAATTCAATCCGAACAATAGGGACTTAAATAAAGCGGAGAAAAATCTGGAGGAGCACAACATACAACGTTTAATGTATCTGTCACAGTATCAAATAATACGTTTTTGAATCATAAGCACACAAAAATTTTACGACATACTGTGTAAGCTACCTCTCTCAAATATAACGTAAATTTATTTTAATCAGACACACAAAGCCACTCAATAATCTCCCTTACCTGCTAATTTCATAACAAAACACACACTGGCATAGTCAGAAAAGAGATCAGGAATGAATTCTACAATAAAAGTTTTTAAAAAAAACACAAAACATCTTTGGAGATTATAAGATAAACAAGCCTGTACCTGATAACAATAAACATTATCCATGAACATCCCAAGACAAAAAGATGGTTTACCATGTACTAACCAACAACAGAATTTACAATATCATCATGATCTAACAATCTATCTTTAGACACACTCCTGTCACGCCCTCATTCTCACGAAAATCTTTTTACATATAACAAATAACATGCCCTCTCTGTCACACACATTTCATGTGTAGCAACACTGACAGTTTTAGAAAGCAAAATAACTGATGAAACATTCAAATTCGCAACCCCTTGAAAAAACAGCCCCAGAGGATTTTTTTAACTAATGGACTGCTAGGCTATCTCTCTCTCTCTCTCTCTCTCTCTCTCTCTCTCTCTCTCTCTCTCTCTCTCTCTCTCTCTCTCTTCTCTCTTTACCTCATCTCTATAAGCTGGTCATCATCATTCACTGTAAACTTTTTACTGTCCATCAGCAGATAATCAAATACCATAGTGGCTCTCTTGCCATCTTGTCGGGCCTTTTTCAGGTGCGGAGTTAGTCTTCTTCTAATGTCTCTAACACGTCTAGAGAAGTCCTCCCCAACAAAAACATTTGTACCTTTCAATTTCTTTTTTAGACTCAAATTTTCTTTTTTTGCCTATAAAACACACATGGGCCAGTACTGGGGAGTCAGGCTTGCGGTTGAGGCGATGAACCCTATCAAATTCAACCTTTTCCTCCAGGTCCAGCTTCTCTGAGCACAGATCCTGCAGCAGTCCCTCACAGTCACTGTTCGTCTCACTGTCTTCCCTAGGTATGCCGTAGAAAATAAGGTTGTTCTGCTTTGACCTTCCTTCAAGTTCATCAAGTCTGGTTTCATAGACCGTCATTCTTTCACTCAGGTCACTGTTTTCTTGTTGTAGGTTCTGCTTTTCGGTCTTCAGCTCTTCAACTTCTTCCTTCATCTCCCTCACCTCATTCTTCAGTGCAGCGTAGTCCTCCCGTAGATCACTGATCTGTTTCTTTACATGGGTGAATTGAGCGGTCATATCATTCCTCAGAGCTTCAATGGATGCCATGACATCAGTGATGGAGGGCTCTGGTGGTGCTGAAGCAGAAGCATGAGGTTTGGCAGGTTTCTCGAAACTCACACTTCGGGAAGAGCTGGTACTAGAGAATCGAGTCTGCCTCATGTTGTCTTTGGCTGGTGGAGGGATGGGACCTGGGTTTGATTCAATATCTCCACATTTTAATAAATCTCCACCCCAGAACAGATGAGAGAGAGAGAGAGAGAGAGAGAGAGAGAGAGAGAGAGAGAGAGAGAGGAGAGAGAGAGAGAGAGAGAGAGAGAGAGAGAGAGAGTCATACATGTAGATTTTCCACATCAGAATAAAAAATGATGGTAATAGCAATCCATTTCAACCACCTGCGTTCTACTGCTATTCTTCAGCTGCCTGTATTCAGATGTCTGTATTTCAAAAGTAGAGAATGAGAAAAGTAGGGTTTTTTGGGGAGTGTTTTTTTTTTTGTTTTATGGTTGAGCATTTGTCCCCCCCCCCCCTTAAGGGTTTTTTTGTTTTGTTTTTATATACTTGTGATCCACTTCCTCAAAAGGCACACCCAGCCACAGGGAGAGCTTTTGCCTACAGGCTGGAAAAGGTGGCTGCACCTTTTTTTTTGTATAGTGATTTTCATGTTTTTTGAAGGTTTTTTTTTTTACACATCTAAAATTCCTATTCCAAAGTATCAGAGCCCAATTTGGCTTACAAAGCCTAACAGCCCTGTTGCTAAGGTCTTCTGATCAAGACACAGATTGTGTTCCTGAAGCTTTTAAACCAAATGTCTCAAAATGGCTGCCTCACCACTTTGAAAATTCAAACTTCTGTAACTTTGCTTTTTAGCCAAGCTACAGCAAAAACAAGTACACCAATGTAAAGTGTAATGATTGAACTTTCTCATGTATCAAAATCTGAAGAATGATAAAAAGGTACCTAATTGCATCATTCACATGAAAGTGCATCACATTTTAACATTTTCGCCCACCAGTTAGTTAGCCTTATTCTGACATCAGGGACAAAGTGAAAATATGATACCAGTGTGCTATGTTTTCTCCACTTTGAAAATTATTCATACCAGCACACAAGGGCGTCCTCTTCCAAAGACAGAACAGGTTTTAATGTGGGCTTGACATGTTCTGCCTGTGTTTGGACACAGGACTTTGGTGTAGAGTTTCATCCTGAATTTTTATTGTCCACCACCTTCAGTCAGGGCAGATTTCTCTGCAGGAAATTTGGGCTGTTCTCCTTGGGAACAGTGGACAAAATGTACACAGGGACTGGATGTAAAAAGCACACCAGTGACATTTCATTCTCCATAAAATAAATGAAAGAATGAAGAAACATTTAAGTATAAACTTCAAAAGTATAGATATTTGATTACAGACACTAAATACAGGTATTCATAATGCAGACATGAAATACAGGCTTCTGAAATAGAGACATCTGAATACAGGCATCTGAAACACAGATATCTGATTACATATAGATATCCAAGATACATACATATAAATATAAATTTAAATCATTTAAGTATAAATATACAATAGGTGTACAAATATCTAAATTACTTGTCAACAATCACAATGTAAAAAACTTGTAAATGCAGAAATCAGAAGAAAAAAAATGATTCTGAATTATTACACATGTAATTACTGACAGACACAGACATCAAATGTCACAGATATTAAGTAATGGCACCTGAAATGCATTAGATGAACAATATGTCTTGAAATCAAGTTTCTACAGAAAGAATAATCAAACACTTCAAATTAAGATCACTGAAAAATTATGAAGCGACATTGCCTTAGTACAAGCAATTCAGAGATAAGGATCTGAATATGGACACAGGAATAAGCATATGAATATGCACATTTCCTATGTGTATAACTATTGAAAACCTCTTGAAAAGATGGGGGAAAGGGTATACAGATTAAAAATATTTGAATACAGACTTTGCAAACATCAGAAATGTATATGTATTACAGGTAGTAATAATGCCATCACCCTACCCAACCCCAAATTTTGGGCGATTTCCCAGGCATTCAAATTTGATGACATACATCTATCACTTCACAATCATTTCATTTATTTTAAAATGGGCTTAGGTAAAACCTCAAAGGCTTGCCAATGGCAAGATTTTTCTGTATATATGACACCCCCTCCCCCCTACACATTGTTTATGGACATAAACAGGCTTGGCACAGATATTCACAACCTCTAAATTTTCAAACACACCTCTTCCATATTCAGATGGTTAAATACATGTACTAAAATACACACTGGACTAAGACATCTCAAGTGCAGATACATGTTTAGAGACATACACTACACATCTAAATGCAGTGATTTAAAATGGTCCTCTAAACCACATTGTCACAAGGTTTAAAGACCAGCATCCAAATTCTGATGCTTGAAATGTATTCAGGCAACAAACATCTGAAACGGGGCAAACCTCTGATATGTTACAGACATCTAGAAAAAAACAAACTTGGAAGACGGACATGGTGACTGATCACAAAGCTGCATACACGGGGACTGGAAGCAAAAAAGTACTGAGTGCTTATTCCATTATCTTTAAAATAAATGTTAAAAATGGAAAGAGAGAGAGTTGGCAGCCTGAACAAAATAAGGTAGGCTATAATATTAATATTTTACTAACTCTGGAAAATCAGTTTAACCTCACACACACACAAACACACACACACACACACACACACACACACACACACACACACAACACAACACACACACACACACACACACACACACACACTCACACCACACACACACACACACACACACACACACACACACACACACACACACACACACACACACACACACACACACACACACACACAGGATAGCCTGGTGGTCAGTCATGCGCCCATGATCTGCTGACTGAGGTTCGAATTTCTTAAAGAGGATTTTTCCTCTTAACATCAGTGGTGAGACCATAAACTGAAGTCCCATATGCAAATGCATGCAGAACATCCTGCCCACACCTTAAAACCCACTCCACTTTTTGGAAGAGTAGGCCATTGTGTACCAGTTGGAACAAATCACAATATTTACAAAAGAGCATACACAGAGGGCTGGATGTCAAAAAGCACATGAGTGTACCATTATCCACAACATAAAAGAATATAAAAAAAACAAGGTGGTAAACAAAAAATAAAATCACACACACACACACTTTTGGTCACACACACTCAATCACACAGTGTGAGGTAAGGTTGGTTGAAAATCTAATAAAAGATCAGAAAAATAATAGTTTAGTAGTTCTGTATTATGGGCACTGGGAAAATTCCTGGGAAAAGACCTTCCTATTGATTTCAGAAGATCGGAGCACACTTCTGAGAATACCATCATTCATAGTGAAGAAGTTGAAAACATTTTGAAATACAAATATCTGGGAACTGTTTTTGACCACAAGCTAAATTGGGATGCTAACACTGACGCCATTGTCAGAAAGGGGCAACAACCTGTGTATTTTCTGAGGAAGCTTAACTCATTTTTTGTCGACACTAAGATTCTTTCTTTGTTCTACAAGTCTTATATAGAGAGCGTTTTAAGTTTTGCTTTCATTTGCTGGTACAATAACCTTAGCATTAAGAACAAGAATGGTCTTCAGAGAATTGTGAGAATCTGCTCTAAAATTATCGGAGAAGAACAAAGAGACCTCAGGTCGTTTTGTAATCAGCAGCTTGTACATAAAGCAAGAGCCATTTTGGCTGATTCCTCCCACGCTCTGTTTTCAGAATTTCAATTGTTGCCTTCAGGACGTCGTTTTCAATGCCACAACTGCAAAAGAAACAGAAAAAGGAATTCCTTTGTGCCAGTTGCTATCCGAGTTCTAAACTCATAATAACACTGACTGAGGTTGTTTGCTTTTGTTTTTGTTTGTTTGTTTGCTCTTTTTGTGTGTGTGTGTGTGTGTGTGTGTGTGTGTGTGTGTGTGTGTGTGTGTGTGTGTGTGTGTGTGTGTGTGTGTGTGTGTGTGTGAGCTTCTCTGAATTACTTATCTGCCACTGTTATGTATGTAATCAATGCATTAAGGGGTGCACATACATGCATATGTACCCATAAAATGAGTATGTCTTATTTTTGGCTTTGTTGATTTTCTTTGAATTGCTTGTAAATTCACATGTCTTTTTACCAATTATGTGCGTGTGTGTGTGTGTGTGTGGGGGGGGGGGGACGGGGGTGTGTGGATGGTGTGTATGGATAGGGGGGGAGCGTGTGTGTATGTGTGAGTGTGGGGGCGGGTGGGTGTGGATTGCATGGGGAGGGGGGGAGCGTGGTGTGTGTGTGTGTGTGGTGTGTGTGTGTGTGTGTGTGTGTGTGTGTGTGTGTGTGTGTGTGTGTGCGCGTGTGCGTGCATGCATGTATATGTGCGGGTGTGAACACGCGCGTATAATGTGTAAATAATGGTGATCATATGTCTTTTCTAGTCAATGGTTTTTAAGAACATTGTATCTAAACATTGGTGTGTGTGTGTGTGTGCGTATGTTTGCATGTGTGCAAGCGCGTGCCCGTAGAGTGTGAGTGTTTGTGACATTTTATTTGTAGTTATATAATGTTTGAACAAATAAGAAATGTAGCTCCTTCGTGTGTTTCATTATGATTTGTATCAATATGCCTGTCAGTATTGTAATTGCCCTTCAGGGATGATTAAAGTGTTTTTGACTTGACTTGACTTGAAAAATTCGTTTTATGTGTGGTTTGTTTTTATCTCCATTTTATGGTGGTCCCTGGTTCCTCATCTTTTTTCCAGTCAAATACCCTTTTTATTTAATGAAAAAAAAATCTTTTTCACAAGCAAATGAGATTGATGCTTGAAGTAACTGATCAATTCTATTTTAGGTGGCAAGGGCTCACAACTGGCCTATCATCTTCACTGATTTCTGCTTTTTGTGCAAAACTTATGGAAAACTCTCAACTTCATTCCAACTTTTCTTAGCATTGAAAAAAATCAAAATTCTGCCCAGAACTGGTAAAATATGATGCCTACGTTGGCTGACATGGATAGAGATGTACAGTGACAGAACAAGTGGAGGTTCAACCAATCAGAATCATGGATTCACTGTGTGACTGGTTAGACCCAATCACCAGTCTGCAAACTGCTTTCTAATGACACAGTGCAGGCTTGGAGCATTCACCTCAAAGAACGTCCTTGACCTTTCAAATGTGTGGTTGCCCTCAACAGTCAATAGAAGGAAAAGGATTGTTACTAAGGGCAGAAAGATGTGAAT
The DNA here is from genome assembly GCA_030674155.1 of Stramonita haemastoma. Taxonomy (NCBI): domain Eukaryota; kingdom Metazoa; phylum Mollusca; class Gastropoda; order Neogastropoda; family Muricidae; genus Stramonita; species Stramonita haemastoma. Next base: position 523,315 of record CM060344.1, read on the forward strand.
TTTGGATTATTCTAAATTTAAAAACAAAGGTTCAAACTGAGGGCTATATGATGTATTTAGACAGCTTATTCATAGTTTTTGTTTGTTTGTTTTATAAAAATATGCATTGAAACGTGTTATTTGTGTCTGCTATGTAAAGTACTTATAGTGTTGTCTGTTATAAATGTATTTAAATGGGTTATTCAGTGAGGGTAGATTCCACTGGCACATATTCATATGTGTGTGTGTTTTATTATTTTTTTTAAATATTTATTTTATTATTTTATATCAAGGATAATGAGATAAGCACTCGTGTGCTTTTTTCATCCAGTCCCCATGTGTATGTAGTTGTGTAAATATTGTCATTGGTTCCCTGTAATCTGTGTGTGCCTCTGTGTGTGTGTGTGTGTGTGTGTGCGTGTGCGCGCACGTGTGTGCATGTAGTGTGTGTGTGTGTGTGTGTGTCTGTGTGTGTGTGTGTGTGTGTGTGTGTGAGAGAGAGAGTGTGTGTGTGTAAGAGCAAGAGAGAGAGACAGAGACAGAGAGAGACACAGAGAAAGAGTCTGTGTCTGTATGTCTGTGTGTCTGTGTGTGTGTGCCTATGTTTGTGTGTTCGTGTATGCATGCATGCGTGCCTGTGTGTATGTGTGTGCATGCACGCGCATCCGTTTGTGTGTGTGTGTGAATGCACGTGCCTGCGTGCATGCATGAGTTCCTGCGTGCATGCTTAAATAAGTTTAAAATTATATCTTTTCTTGTCAATGCTCCTTGTAACATTGTATTCCTACACCTGTGTGTTTGTGTTTGTGTTTGTGTTTAGGTGTGTGTGTGTGTGTGTGTGTGTGTGTGTGTGTGTGTGTGTGTGTGTGTGTGTGTGTGTGTGTGTGTGTGTGTGTGTGTGTGTGTAATATCTTCATTTGCAGTTATCTTGGAATGTTTCAACAAAATGAAACAAAGCTTTCACCTTTATTTGTAGCAAAATGCCTGTCAGTATTCTAAATGCCCTTCATGAGATGATTAAAGTGTTTTTGACTTTGATTTGACTTGACTTGTATGTGAGAGAGAAACAGAGAGAACTCTGCAATTGTTTTATGTACATCAGCCTTTGGCCACAAGACATGTCAATGTACAAGATTGGAAAAAGGAAAAAAAGAAAAACAAATTAATCCTGACTTCCGTGTGTGTGTGTGTTTGTGTGTGTGTGAGAGAGAGAGAGAGAGAGAGAGGAGAGAGAGAGAGAGAGAGAGAGAGAGAGAGAGAGAGAGAGAGAGAGAGAGAGAGAGAGAGAGAGAGAGAGAG
>CM060344.1:532092-551357 GCA_030674155.1 Stramonita haemastoma
AATTTCATATAATACCATACACCACAGTAATCTGCCGGGTCCCCTCCCACACGCGCAAACACCAAAAACCGCACACACAAACACCAGAGAACGCGTGCACGCGCGCATGCATACCCACCCTCCCACGAAAAAGAGCTAAAGAACTAGAAGCATTGTGACGCAAACGCCGTTTTCGGGACCTTGCCGCCCGCACTTTTCCGCAGTTCCACAGCCCAGGGCAGCATAACCCTATGATCTACACTATGCAGACAAACTGGACAACCATTTTGGATGTGTGTGGCACTGGAATTGTGGCGACACCACGGCCCGAAAGATGGCAACCCCGCTTGTACAGAGCCAAGTTTGTGGCATAGAAACAGAGTACAGTGTAGGCAAAAATCACCCCCACAACACCATCCAATAATAATTTCATATAATACCATACACCACAGTAATCTGCCGGGTCCCCTCCACACACGCAAACACAAAAAACCGCACACACAAACACCAGAGAACGCGCGCACGCGCGCATGCATACCACCCTCCCATGAATAAGAGCTAAAGAACTAGAAGCATTGTGACGCAAACGCCGTTTTCGGGACCTTGCCGCCCGCACTTTTCCGCAGTTGCAGAGCCCAGGGCACCAGGACCCTAGTCTACACTATGCAGACAAACTGGACAACCATTTTGGATGTGTGTGGCACTGGAATTGTGGCGACACCACGGCCCGAAAGATGGCAACCCCGCTTGTACAGAGCCAAGTTTGTGGCATAGAAACAGAGTACAGTGTAGGCAAAAATCACCCCCACAACACCATCCAATAATAATTTCATATAATACCATACACCACAGTAATCTGCCGGGTCCCCTCCACACACGCAAACACAAAAAAACCGCACACACAAACACCAGAGAACGCGCGCACGCGCGCATGCATACCCACCCTCCCATGAATAAGAGCTAAAGAACTAGAAGCATTGTGACGCAAACGCCGTTTTCGGGACCTTGCCGCCCGCACTTTTCCGCAGTTGCAGAGCCCAGGGCACCAGGACCCTAGTCTACACTATGCAGACAAACTGGACAACCATTTTGGATGTGTGTGGCACTGGAATTGTGGCGACACCACGGCCGAAGATGCAACCCCGCTTGTACAAGCCAAGTTTGTGGCATAGAAACAGAGTACAGTGTAGGCAAATCACCCCACAACACCATCCAATAATAATTTCATATAATACCATACACCACAGTAATCTGCCGGTCCCCTCCACACACGCAACACAAAAAACCGCACACACAAACACCAGAGAACGCGCGCACGCGCGCATGCATACCCACCCTCCCATGAATAAGAGCTAAAGAACTAGAAGCATTGTGACGCAAACGCCGTTTCGGACCTTGCCGCCCGCACTTTTCCGCAGTTGCAGAGCCCAGGGCACCAGGACCCTAGTCACACTATGCAGACAAACTGGACAACCATTTTGGATGTGTGGCACTGAATTGTGGCGACACCACGCCGAAGATGGCAACCCCTTGTACAGAGCCAGTTGTGGCATAGAAACAGAGTACAGTGTAGGCAAAAATCACCCCCACAACACCATCCAATAATAATTTCATATAATACCATACACCACAGTAATCTGCGGTCCCTCCACACACGCAAACACAAAAAACCGCACACACAAACACCAGAGAACGCGCGCACGCGCGCATGCATACCCACCCTCCCATGAATAAGAGCTAAAGAACTAGAAGCATTGTGACGCAAACGCCGTTTTCGGACCTTGCCGCCCGCACTTTTCCGCAGTTGCAGAGCCCAGGGCACCAGGACCCTAGTCTACACTATGCAGACAAACTGGACAACCATTTTGGATGTGTGTGGCACTGGAATTGTGGCGACACCACGGCCCGAAAGATGGCAACCCCGCTTGTACAGAGCCAAGTTTGTGGCATAGAAACAGAGTACAGTGTAGGCAAAAATCACCCCCACAACACCATCCAATAATAATTTCATATAATACCATACACCACAGTAATCTGCCGGGTCCCCTCCACACACGCAAACAAAAAAACCGCACACACAAACACCAGAGAACGCGCGCACGCGCGCATGCATACCCACCCTCCCATGAATAAGAGCTAAAGAACTAGAAGCATTGTGACGCAAACGCCGTTTTCGGGACCTTGCCGCCCGCACTTTTCCGCAGTTGCAGAGCCCAGGGCACCAGGACCCTAGTCTACACTATGCAGACAAACTGGACAACCATTTTGGATGTGTGTGGCACTGGAATTGTGGCGACACCACGGCCCGAAAGATGGCAACCCCGCTTGTACAGAGCCAAGTTTGTGGCATAGAAACAGAGTACAGTGTAGGCAAAAATCACCCCCACAACACCATCCAATAATAATTTCATATAATACCATACACCACAGTAATCTGCCGGGTCCCCTCCACACACGCAAACACAAAAAACCGCACACACAAACACCAGAGAACGCGCGCACGCGCGCATGCATACCCACCCTCCCATGAATAAGAGCTAAAGAACTAGAAGCATTGTGACGCAAACGCCGTTTTCGGGACCTTGCCGCCCGCACTTTTCCGCAGTTGCAGAGCCCAGGGCAGCAGGACCCTAGTCTACACTATGCAGACAAACTGGACAACCATTTTGGATGTGTGTGGCACTGGAATTGTGGCGACACCACGGCCCGAAAGATGGCAACCCCGCTTGTACAGAGCCAAGTTTGTGGCATAGAAACAGAGTACAGTGTAGGCAAAAATCACCCCCACAACACCATCCAATAATAATTTCATATAATACCATACACCACAGTAATCTGCCGGGTCCCCTCCACACACGCAAACACAAAAAAACCGCACACACAAACACCAGAGAACGCGCGCACGCGCGCATGCATACCCACCCTCCCATGAATAAGAGCTAAAGAACTAGAAGCATTGTGACGCAAACGCCGTTTTCGGGACCTTGCCGCCCGCACTTTTCCGCAGTTGCAGAGCCAGGGCAGCAGGACCCTAGTCTACACTATGCAGACAAACTGGACAACCATTTTGGATGTGTGTGGCACTGGAATTGTGGCGACACCACGGCCCGAAAGATGGCAACCCCGCTTGTACAGAGCCAAGTTTGTGGCATAGAAACAGAGTACAGTGTAGGCAAAAATCACCCCACACAACACCATCCAATAATAATTTCATATAATACCATACACCACAGTAATCTGCCGGGTCCCCTCCACACACGCAAACACAAAAAACCGCACACACAAACACCAGAGAACGCGCGCACGCGCGCATGCATACCCACCCCCATGAATAAGAGCTAAAGAACTAGAAGCATTGTGACGCAAACGCCGTTTTCGGGACCTTGCCGCCCGCACTTTTCCGCAGTTGCAGAGCCAGGGCAGCAGGACCCTAGTCTACACTATGCAGACAAACTGGACAACCATTTTGGATGTGTGTGGCACTGGAATTGTGGCGACACCACGGCCCGAAAGATGGCAACCCGCTTGTACAGAGCCAAGTTTGTGGCATAGAAACAGAGTACAGTGTAGGCAAAAATCACCCCACAACACCATCCAATAATAATTTCATATAATACCATACACCACAGTAATCTGCCGGGTCCCCTCCACACACGCAAACACAAAAAACCGCACACACAAACACCAGAGAACGCGCGCACGCGCGCATGCATACCCACCCTCCCATGAATAAGAGCTAAAGAACTAGAAGCATTGTGACGCAAACGCCGTTTTCGGGACCTTGCCGCCCGCACTTTTCCGCAGTTGCAGAGCCCAGGGCACCAGGACCCTAGTCTACACTATGCAGACAAACTGGACAACCATTTTGGATGTGTGTGGCACTGGAATTGTGGCGACACCACGGCCCGAAAGATGGCAACCCCGCTTGTACAGAGCCAAGTTTGTGGCATAGAAACAGAGTACAGTGTAGGCAAAAATCACCCCACAACACCATCCAATAATAATTTCATATAATACCATACACCACAGTATCTGCTGGAATTGTGGCGAACCACGGCCCGAAAGATGGCAACCCGCTTGTACAGAGCCAAGTTTGTGGCATAGAAACAGAGTACGTGTAGGCAAAAATCACCCCCACAACACCATCAATAATAATTTCATATAATACCATACACCACAGTAATCTGCCGGGTCCCTCCACACGCAAACACAAAAAACCGCACACACAAACACCAGAGAACGCGCGCACGCGCGCATGCATACCCACCCTCCCATGAATAAGAGCTAAAGAACTAGAAGCATTGTGACGCAAACGCCGTTTTCGGGACCTTGCCGCCCGCACTTTTCCGCAGTTGCAGAGCCAGGGCACAGGACCTAGTCTACACTATGCAGACAACTGGACAACCATTTTGGATGTGTGTGGCATGGAATTGTGGCGACACCACGGCCCGAAAGATGGCAACCCCGCTTGTACAGAGCCAGTTTGTGCATAGAAACAGAGTACAGTGTAGGCAAAATCACCCCACAACACCATCCAATAATAATTTCATATAATACCATACACCACAGTAATCTGCCGGGTCCCCTCCACACACGCAAAACAAAAAACCGCACACACAAACACCAGAGAACGCGCGCACGCGCGCATGCATACCCACCTCCAGAATAAGAGCTAAAGAACTGAAGCATTGTGACGCAAACGCCGTTTTCGGGACCTTGCCGCCCGCACTTTTCCGCAGTTGCAGAGCCCAGGGCACAGGACCTAGTTCACTATGCAGACAAACTGGACAACCATTTTGGATGTGTGTGGCACTGGAATTGTGGCGACACCACGGCCCGAAAGATGGCAACCCCGCTTGTACAGAGCCAAGTTTGTGGCATAGAAACAGAGTACAGTGTAGGCAAAAATCACCCCCACAACACCATCCAATAATAATTCATATAATACCATACACCACAGTAATCTGCCGGGTCCCTCCACACACGCAAACCAAAAAACCGCACACAAACACCAGAGAACGCGCGCACGCGCGCATGCATACCCACCCTCCCATGAATAAGAGCTAAAGAACTAGAAGCATTGTGACGCAAACGCCGTTTTCGGGCCTTGCCGCCCGCACTTTTCCGCAGTTGCAGAGCCAGGGCACCAGGACCCTAGTCTCACTATGCAGACAAACTGGACAACCATTTTGGATGTGTGTGGCATGGAATTGTGGCGACACCACGGCCGAAAGATGGCAACCCCGCTTGTACAGAGCCAAGTTTGTGGCATAGAAACAGAGTACAGTGTAGGCAAAAATCACCCCCACAACACCATCCAATAATAATTTCATATAATACCATACACCACAGTAATCTGCCGGGTCCCCTCCACACACGCAAACACAAAAAACCGCACACACAAACACAGAGAACGCGCGCACGCGCGCATGCATACCACCCCCCATGAATAAGAGCTAAAGAACTAGAAGCATTGTGACGCAAACGCCGTTTTCGGGACCTTGCCGCCCGCACTTTTCCGCAGTTGCAGAGCCCAGGGCCAGGACCCTAGTCTCACTATGCAGACAAACTGGACAACCATTTGGATGTGTGTGGCACTGGAATTGTGGCGACACCACGGCCGAAGATGGCAACCCGCTTGTACAGAGCCAAGTTTGTGGCATAGAACAGAGTACAGTGTAGGCAAAAATCACCCCACAACACCATCCAATAATAATTTCATATAATACATACACCACAGTAATCTGCCGGGTCCCTCCACACACGCAAACACAAAAACCGCACACACAAACACCAGAGAACGCGCGCACGCGCGCATGCATACCCACCCTCCCATGAATAAGAGCTAAAGAACTAGAAGCATTGTGACGCAAACGCCGTTTTCGGGACTTGCCGCCCGCACTTTTCCGCAGTTGCAGAGCCCAGGGCACCAGGACCCTAGTCTCACTATGCAGACAAACTGGACAACCATTTTGGATGTGTGTGGCACTGGAATTGTGGCGCACCACGGCCCGAAAGATGGCAACCCCGCTTGTACAGAGCCAAGTTTGTGGCATAGAAACAGAGTACAGTGTAGGCAAAAATCACCCCCACAACACCATCCAATAATAATTTCATATAATACCATACACCACAGTAATCTGCCGGGTCCCCTCCACACACGCAAACACAAAAAACCGCACCAAAACACCAGAGAACGCGCGCACGCGCGCATGCATACCCACCCTCCCATGAATAAGAGCTAAAGACTAGAGCATTGTGACGCAAACGCCGTTTTCGGGACCTTGCCGCCGCACTTTTCCGCAGTTGCAGAGCCAGGGCACAGGACCCTAGTCTCACTATGCAGACAACTGGACAACCATTTTGGATGTGTGTGGCACTGGAATTGTGGCGACACCACGGCCGAAGATGGCAACCCCGTTGTACAGAGCCAAGTTTGTGGCATAGAAACAGAGTACAGTGTAGGCAAATCACCCCCCACCATCCAATAATAATTTCTATAATACCATACACCCAGTAATTGGGGTCCCTCCACACGCAAACACAAAAAACGCACACACAACACCAGAGAACGCGCGCACGGCGCATGCATACCACCCTCCATGATAAGAGCTAAAGAACTAGAAGCATTGTGACGCAACGCCGTTTTCGGGACCTTGCCGCCCGCACTTTTCCGCAGTTGCAGAGCCGGGCACAGGACCTAGTCTCCTTGCAGACAAACTGGACAACCATTTGGATGTGTGTGGCACTGGAATGTGGCGCACCACGGCCCGAAAGTGGCAACCGCTTGTACAGAGCCAAGTTTGTGGATAGAAACAGGTACGTGTGCAAAATCACCCACAACACATCCAATAATAATTTCATTAATACCATACACCACAGTAATCTGCGGGTCCCTCCACACACGCAAACACAAAACCGCACACACAAACACCAAGAGAACGCGCGCACGCGCGCATGCATACCCACCCTCCCATGAATAAGAGCTAAAGAACTAGAAGCATTTGTGACGCAAACGCCGTTTTCGGGACCTTGCCGCCCGCACTTTTCCGCAGTTGCAGAGCCCAGGGCACCAGGACCCTAGTCTCACATGCAGACAAACTGGACAACCATTTTGGATGTGTGTGGCACTGGAATTGTGGCGACACCACGGCCCGAAAGATGGCAACCCGCTTGTACAGAGCCAAGTTTGTGGCATAGAAACAGGTACAGTGTAGGCAAAAATCACCCCACAACACCATCCAATAATAATTTCATATAATACCATACACCACAGTAATCTGCCGGGTCCCCTCCACCACGCAAACACAAAAACCGCACACACAAACACCAGAGAACGCGCGCACGCGCGCATGCATTACCCACCCTCCCATGAATAAGAGCCTAAAGAACTAGAAGCATTGTGACGCAAACGCCGTTTTCGGGACCTTGCCGCCCGCACTTTTCCGCAGTTGCAGAGCCCAGGGCACAGGACCCTAGTCTACACTATGCAGACAAACTGGACAACCATTTTGGATGTGTGTGGCACTGGAATTGTGGCGACACCACGGCCCGAAAGATGGCAACCCCGCTTGTACAGAGCCAAGTTTGTGGCATAGAAACAGAGTACAGTGTAGGCAAAAATCACCCCCACAACACCATCCAATAATAATTTCATATAATACCATACACCACAGTAATCTGCCGGGTCCCCTCCACACACGCAAACACAAAAAAACCGCACACACAAACACCAGAGAACGCGCGCACGCGCGCATGCATACCCACCCTCCCATGAATAAGAGCTAAAGAACTAGAAGCATTGTGACGCAAACGCCGTTTTCGGGACCTTGCCGCCCGCACTTTTCCGCAGTTGCAGAGCCCAGGGCAGCAGGACCCTAGTCTACACTATGCAGACAAACTGGACAACCATTTTGGATGTGTGTGGCACTGGAATTGTGGCGACACCACGGCCCGAAAGATGGCAACCCCGCTTGTACAGAGCCAAGTTTGTGGCATAGAAACAGAGTACAGTGTAGGCAAAAATCACCCCCACAACACCATCCAATAATAATTTCATATAATACCATACACCACAGTAATCTGCCGGGTCCCCTCCACACGCAAACACAAAAACCGCACACACAAACACCAGAGAACGCGCGCACGCGCGCATGCATACCCACCCTCCCATGAATAAGAGCTAAAGAACTAGAAGCATTGTGACGCAAACGCCGTTTTCGGGACCTTGCCGCCCGCACTTTTCCGCAGTTGCAGAGCCCAGGGCACCAGGACCCTAGTCTACACTATGCAGACAAACTGGACAACCATTTTGGATGTGTGTGGCACTGGAATTGTGGCGACACCACGGCCCGAAAGATGGCAACCCCGCTTGTACAGAGCCAAGTTTGTGGCATAGAAACAGAGTACAGTGTAGGCAAAAATCACCCCACACAACACCATCCAATAATAATTTCATATAATACCATACACCACAGTAATCTGCCGGGTCCCCTCCACACACGCAAACACAAAAAAACCGCACACACAAACACCAGAGAACGCGCGCACGCGCGCATGCATACCCACCCTCCCATGAATAAGAGCTAAAGAACTAGAAGCATTGTGACGCAAACGCCGTTTTCGGGACCTTGCCGCCCGCACTTTTCCGCAGTTGCAGAGCCCAGGGCACCAGGACCCTAGTCTACACTATGCAGACAAACTGGACAACCATTTTGGATGTGTGTGGCACTGGAATTGTGGCGACACCACGGCCCGAAAGATGGCAACCCCGCTTGTACAGAGCCAAGTTTGTGGCATAGAAACAGAGTACAGTGTAGGCAAAAATCACCCCCACAACACCATCCAATAATAATTTCATATAATACCATACACACAGTAATCTGCCGGGTCCCCTCCACACACGCAAACACAAAAACCGCACACACAAAACACCAGAGAACGCGCGCACGCGCGCATGCATACCCACCCTCCCATGAATAAGAGCTAAAGAACTAGAAGCATTGTGACGCAAACGCCGTTTTCGGGACCTTGCCGCCCGCACTTTTCCGCAGTTGCAGAGCCCAGGGCAGCAGGACCCTAGTCTACACTATGCAGACAAACTGGACAACCATTTTGGATGTGTGTGGCACTGGAATTGTGGCGACACCACGGCCCGAAAGATGGCAACCCCGCTTGTACAGAGCCAAGTTTGTGGCATAGAAACAGAGTACAGTGTAGGCAAAAATCACCCCCACAACACCATCCAATAATAATTTCATATAATACCATACACCACAGTAATCTGCCGGGTCCCCTCCACACACGCAAACACAAAAAACCGCACACACAAACACCAGAGAACGCGCGCACGCGCGCATGCATACCCACCCTCCCATGAATAAGAGCTAAAGAACTAGAAGCATTGTGACGCAAACGCCGTTTTCGGGACCTTGCCGCCCGCACTTTTCCGCAGTTGCAGAGCCCAGGGCAGCAGGACCCTAGTCTACACTATGCAGACAAACTGGACAACCATTTTGGATGTGTGTGGCACTGGAATTGTGGCGACACCACGGCCCGAAAGATGGCAACCCCGCTTGTACAGAGCCAAGTTTGTGGCATAGAAACAGAGTACAGTGTAGGCAAAAATCACCCCCACAACACCATCCAATAATAATTTCATATAATACCATACACCACAGTAATCTGCCGGGTCCCCTCCACACACGCAAACACAAAAAACCGCACACACAAACACCAGAGAACGCGCGCACGAGCGCATGCATACCCACCCTCCCATGAATAAGAGCTAAAGAACTAGAAGCATTGTGACGCAAACGCCGTTTTCGGGACCTTGCCGCCCGCACTTTTCCGCAGTTGCAGAGCCCAGGGCAGCAGGACCCTAGTCTACACTATGCAGACAAAGTGGACAACCATTTTGGATGTGTGTGGCACTGGAATTGTGGCGACACCACGGCCCGAAAGATGGCAACCCCGCTTGTACAGAGCCAAGTTTGTGGCATAGAAAAAGAGTACAGTGTAGGCAAAAATCACCCCCACAACACCATCCAATAATAATTTCATATAATACCATACACCACAGTAATCTGCCGGGTCCCCTCCACACACGCAAACACAAAAAACCGCACACACAAACACCAGAGAACGCGCGCACGCGCGCATGCATACCCACCCTCCCATGAATAAGAGCTAAAGAACTAGAAGCATTGTGACGCAAACGCCGTTTTCGGGACCTTGCCGCCCGCACTTTTCCGCAGTTGCAGAGCCCAGGGCAGCAGGACCCTAGTCTACACTATGCAGACAAAGTGGACAACCATTTTGGATGTGTGTGGCACTGGAATTGTGGCGACACCACGGCCCGAAAGATGGCAACCCCGCTTGTACAGAGCCAAGTTTGTGGCATAGAAACAGAGTACAGTGTAGGCAAAAATCACCCCCACAACACCATCCAATAATAATTTCATATAATACCATACACCACAGTAATCTGCCGGGTGCCCTCCACACACGCAAACACAAAAAACCGCACACACAAACACCAGAGAACGCGCGCACGCGCGCATGCATACCCACCCTCCCATGAATAAGAGCTAAAGAACTAGAAGCATTGTGACGCAAACGCCGTTTTCGGGACCTTGCCGCCCGCACTTTTCCGCAGTTGCAGAGCCCAGGGCAGCAGGACCCTAGTCTACACTATGCAGACAAACTGGACAATCATTTTGGATGTGTGTGGCACTGGAATTGTGGCGACACCACGGCCCGAAAGATGGCAACCCCGCTTGTACAGAGCCAAGTTTGTGGCATAGAAACAGAGTACAGTGTAGGCAAAAATCACCCCCACAACACCATCCAATAATAATTTCATATAATACCATACACCACAGTAATCTGCCGGGTCCCCTCCACACACGCAAACACAAAAAACCGCACACACAAACACCAGAGAACGCGCGCACGCGCGCATGCATACCCACCCTCCCATGAATAAGAGCTAAAGAACTAGAAGCATTGTGACGCAAACGCCGTTTTCGGGACCTTGCCGCCCGCACTTTTCCGCAGTTGCAGAGCCCAAGGCAGCAGGACCCTAGTCTACACTATGCAGACAAACTGGACAACCATTTTGGATGTGTGTGGCACTGGAATTGTGGCGACACCACGGCCCGAAAGATGGCAACCCCGCTTGTACAGAGCCAAGTTTGTGGCATAGAAACAGAGTACAGTGTAGGCAAAAATCACCCCCACAACACCATCCAATAATAATTTCATATAATACCATACACCACAGTAATCTGCCGGGTCCCCTCCACACACGCAAACACAAAAAACCGCACACACAAACACCAGAGAACGCGCGCACGCGCGCATGCATACCCACCCTCCCATGAATAAGAGCTAAAGAACTAGAAGCATTGTGACGCAAACGCCGTTTTCGGGACCTTGCCGCCCGCACTTTTCCGCAGTTGCAGAGCCCAGGGCACCAGGACCCTAGTCTACACTATGCAGACAAACTGGACAACCATTTTGGATGTGTGTGGCACTGGAATTGTGGCGACACCACGGCCCGAAAGATGGCAACCCCGCTTGTACAGAGCCAACTTTGTGGCATAGAAACAGAGTACAGTGTAGGCAAAAATCACCCCCACAACACCATCCAATAATAATTTCATATAATACCATACACCACAGTAATCTGCCGGGTCCCCTCCACACACGCAAACACAAAAAACCGCACACACAAACACCAGAGAACGCGCGCACGCGCGCATGCATACCCACCCTCCCATGAATAAGAGCTAAAGAACTAGAAGCATTGTGACGCAAACGCCGTTTTCGGGACCTTGCCGCCCGCACTTTTCCGCAGTTGCAGAGCCCAGGGCAGCAGGACCCTAGTCTACACTATGCAGACAAACTGGACAACCATTTTGGATGTGTGTGGCACTGGAATTGTGGCGACACCACGGCCCGAAAGATGGCAACCCCGCTTGTACAGAGCCAAGTTTGTGGCATAGAAACAGAGTACATTCATTTTTTTCATGGCTTGGCTTTGCGAACGAAGACTAAGGGCACTGTCCACGTCTGGTGCAGGCTCGCTGGTGGCTGTTCAGTCCAATGCGTGACAAACAAACCCGGCCGCAGCGGCTGCAGGGGAAAGTCGATTCTGGGGTTGATGTAGAGGGGACGCGGTTCTTCCTCCTCATTCGCCTCTCCTCAAGGGCCGCTCTGCGATTGTCCTCAAAGGAGGAGACCGACTGATGCACAGTGTTTCGCCAGGCCTGCCGGTCAGCAGCAAGGACTGACCACTGGTTATGGTCTATGAGGCAGGCTGACAGAGATTTCTTCAGAGAGTCTTTAAATCTCTTCTTTGGTGCGCCTCTGTAGCGGTGTCCGGTGGAAAGTTCACCGTAGAGAACCATCTTCGGTAGGCGATGGTCCTCCATTCTAAAGACATGCCCTGCCCAGCGTAGCTGCGTTTTCAGCAACATGGCCTCAATGCTGGTGATCCCTGCTTGCTCCAGCACCTCAGCATTCGTGGTGAAGTCGCTCCAGTGGATGTCGAGGATGGAGCGGAGACAGCGTTGGTGGAAGCGTTCCAGAATTCGCAGGTGGTGTCTGTATGTGACCCATGACTCAGAGCCATACAGGAGGGTGGTCAGTACCACGGCTCTGTAGACACTGATCTTGGTGTCTTTCTTCAGGTGTTTGTTTTTCCAGACACGGTGGTAGAGTCTGCCAAAAGCACTGTTTGCCTTTGCCAGTCTGTTGTCTACATCTTTATCAATCTTTGCGTCAGAGGAGATTGTGCATCCCAGGTAGGTAAACTGCTGGACTGTCTTCAGTTCTGTCTCACCAATTGTAATGTGAGGTGGGTGGTACGCTACCTGAGGTGCGGGCTGGTAGAGAACCTCTGTCTTCTTCAGGCTGACTTCGAGTCCGAAGAGCTGGGCTGCCTCTGCAAAACAGGATGTTACATGCTGCAGGGCGGTTTCTGAGTGGGCTACAAGGGCAGCATCATCAGCAAAAAGTAGTTCTCGAATTTGTTGCTCCAGGGTTTTGGTGTGGGCCTGAAGACGCCGCAGGTTGAATAGGCTGCCATCTGTGCGGTAGCGTATGAAAACTCCGTCTTCGTCATCAAGATCTTCTGTGGCCCGCTGAAGCATCATGCTGAAGAAGATAGTGAAGAGGGTTGGTGCAAGAACGCAGCCCTGCTTCACCCCGTTTGTGATTGAGAAAGGCTCTGAGAGGTCGTTGCTGTTTCTGACCTGGCCACGCTGGTCTTCATGTAGCTGGATCACCATGTTGAGAAACTTTGGGGGACAGCCAAGACGCTCCATGATCTGCCACAGGCCCTTCCTGCTCACAGTGTCAAATGCCTTGGTTAAATCAACGAAGGTGATGTACAGTCTCTTGTTCTGTTCGCGGCACTTTTCTTGAAGTTGTCTGAGCACAAAGACCATGTCGGTGGTACCCCTGTTAGCTCTGAAGCCGCACTGGCTCTCAGGGAGGTGGTGTTCTGCAACAGCAGGTACTAGTCTGTTGAGGAGAACTCTTGCAAGGATTTTGCCAGCGATGGAGAGAAGAGTTATCCCCCTGTAGTTGGAGCAATCGGATTTTTCCCCTTTGTTTTTGTAAAGGGTGATTATGATTGCATCACGAAGGTTTTGTGGTAACTTTCCCTGCTCCCAGCAGCAGACAAAAAATTCATGGAGCTTGCAGTGCAGTGTTTGCCCCCCGTTTTTCCATAATTCTGGTGGAATACCGTCGACGCCTGCAGCCTTCCCACTCTTCAGTTGTTCTATGGCTTTAGTTACCTCTTCCAGGGTTGGAGCTTCGTCCAGTTCTTCTTTCACTGGTTGCTGTGGGATCTGTTGGATCACTGCGTCATCAACAGTGCGATCAGCGCTGAAGAGGGTTTGAAAGTGTTCAGCCCAGCGGTTCAATATGGACATCTTGTCTGTGAGGAGTGCCTGGCCGTCAGTGCTGCGCAAAGGACTCAACACTTGGTGAGAGGGTCCATAGACTGCCTTCAAAGCTTCGTAGAAGCCTCTGTAGTCACCTGTGTCAGCGCAGAGCTGAGTTTTCTGGGCGAGGTTAGTCCACCACTCGTTTTGGATAACTCTAAGCTGGCGCTGGAGGTTGCTGCATGTAAGACGAAAGGCAGCTTTCTTTGCTGGACAAGATGGTTGTGCAAGGTGAGCCTGGTGGGCACTTCTCTTCTTCGCCAGCAGATCTTGTATTTCTTGGTCATTTTCGTCGAACCAGTCCTTGTTCTTCTTAGTGGAAAAGCCCAAGACCTCTGCAGAGGTCTGCAGGATGGCAGTTTTTAGGCGGGTCCAGAGCGTTTCTGGACAGGGGTCAGAGGGGCAGTCCTCGACTTCCAGCTTTGACTGGAGGTTGGACTGCAGCACAGCTTTCACTTCAGCGGACTTGAGGCTGCCAACCTGGAGTTTCTTTCTGGGGGGACCTCCTCGTTTTGACTTTGGCTTGATGTGAAGGCTGAGGTTGCATCGCACGAGGCGGTGGTCTGTGTGGCATTCTGCACTGGGCATCACTCTGGTGTGCAAGACATCACTTTGGTCTTTCTGGCACACTAAGACGTAGTCTATGAGGTGCCAGTGTTTGGACCGAGGATGCATCCAGGTTGTTTTTAGACTGTCCTTTGTGTACAGTGTAGGCAAAAATCACCCCACAACACCATCCAATAATAATTTCATATAATACCATACACCACAGTAATCTGCCGGGTCCCCTCCACACACGCAAACACAAAAAACCGCACACACAAACACCAGAGAACGCGCGCACGCGCGCATGCATACCCACCCTCCCATGAATAAGAGCTAAAGAACTAGAAGCATTGTGACGCAAACGCCGTTTTCGGGACCTTGCCGCCCGCACTTTTCCGCAGTTGCAGAGCCCAGGGCAGCAGGACCCTAGTCTACACTATGCAGACAAACTGGACAACCATTTTGGATGTGTGTGGCACTGGAATTGTGGCGACACCACGGCCCGAAAGATGGCAACCCCGCTTGTACAGAGCCAAGTTTGTGGCATAGAAACAGAGTACAGTGTAGGCAAAAATCACACCCCACAACACCATCCAATAATAATTTCATATAATACCATACACCACAGTAATCTGCCGGGTCCCTCCACACACGCAAACACAAAAAACCGCACACACAAACACCAGAGAACGCGCGCACGCGCGCATGCATACCCACCCTCCCATGAATAAGAGCTAAAGAACTAGAAGCATTGTGACGCAAACGCCGTTTCCGGAACATTGCCGCCCGCACTATTTTCCGCAGTTGCAGAGCCCAGGGCAGCAGGACCTAGTCTACACTATGCAGACAAACTGGACAACCATTTTGGATGTGTGTTGGCACTGGGAATTGTGGCGACACCACGGCCCGAAAGATGGCAACCCCGCTTGTACAGAGCCAAGTTTGTGGCATAGAAACAGAGTACAGTGTAGGCAAAAATCACACCCACAACACCATCCAATAATAATTTCATATAATACCATACACCACAGTAATCTGCCGGGTCCCCTCCACACACGCAAACACAAAAAACCGCACACACAAACACCAGAGAACGCGCGCACGCGCGCATGCATACCCACCCTCCCATGAATAAGAGCTAAAGAACTAGAAGCATTGTGACGCAAACGCCGTTTTCGGACCTTGCCGCCCGCACTTTTCCGCAGTTGCAGAGCCCAGGGCAGCAGGACCCTAGTCTACACTATGCAGACAAACTGGACAACCATTTTGGATGTGTGTGGCACTGGAATTGTGGCGACACCACGGCCCGAAAGATGGCAACCCCGCTTGTACAGAGCCAAGTTTGTGGCATAGAAACAGAGTACAGTGTAGGCAAAAATCACCCCCAAAACACCATCCAATAATAATTTCATATAATCCCATACACCACAGTAATCTGCCGGGTCCCCTCCACACACGAAAACACAAAAAAACCGCACACACAAACACCAGAGAACGCGCGCACGCGCGCATGCATACCCACCCTCCCATGAATAAGAGCTAAAGAACTAGAAGCATTGTGACGCAAACGCCGTTTTCGGGACCTTGCGCCCGCACTTTTCCGCAGTTGCAGAGCCCAGGGCAGCAGGACCCTAGTCTACACTATGCAGACAAACTGGACAACCATTTTGGATGTGTGTGGCACTGGAATTGTGGCGACACCACGGCCCGAAAAGAGGCAACCCGCGCTTGTACAGAGCCACTTGGGCATAGAAACAGAGTACAGTTAGCAAAAACCCAAACACCATCCAACGCTTTTCAGGAACTGCCACCCACATTATTGCAGGGCCCGGGCACACGACACCAAAAACCATCACGAAACACAGGGAGAACCGATTGCACGCGTGATGCATAGCAACTTCGGCACACAGGCCGAAAGTGAACCCCTTGACAAGAGCCGTTTGGGACTGCAGCCCGCACAGTTTCCGAGTTGCAGAGCCCAGCCCGCAGACACCATCCAATATGATTCAAATGGTAAAACCCATTGAGTAAGTGTGCCTGGCTTGTGCGACACACGGCCAAAAAGGCAACCCACAAACCAGACCAAGGCGCGCGCATAGCATACCCACTCCATTAGGAATAAAGCACAAGACTAAACACAATATAATCAAATCCTTTTGACACATTGTCCGCCGGCCTTTTCCCGCAAATCAGAGACCCAGGGCACAGGCACCAGAGAACGCACAGAGCAACGACCACCATGTTTATTGTTGGCACTGGAATTGTGCGCAACCCGTGGGAGACTTGCCCCGCTTGTACAGAGCCAATTTGTGGCTAGAAACAGGACTAGTGTGGCAAATATCACCCCAAACCACAACCAATTGAATATTTAGCATAATTTGCACACAGAACGACGTGTCCCCCCAGACAACACAATTGGCAAAAACAATACTACAAAACGCGCGCACGCCGCATGCATACCCACCCTCCATGAATAAGACTAAAGAACTAGAAGCATTGTGACGCAAACGCCGTTTTCGCGGACACTTGCCGCCACGCACTTTCCGAGTGCGAGCCCGGCATGCATACACCTCCATGAATAAGAGCAGAAAACTAGAAGCATTGTTGCGAATGGCCGGTCTTTCGGGAACCTTGGCGCACTTTCCGGCCGAAAGCAGGCCAGGGCAGCTGGTACCATAGCCACTATGCAGGCAAAGGACAACCATTTTGGATGTGTGGCACTGGAATCAGTGCGCGCACACACGCCCGAAAAATGGCAAAAACCGTGTACAAGCCAAGTTTCGGGCTAAACAGATACAGGTAGCAAAAAACACCCACAAACCACCAAGAAATGTTCGCTATAGCGACCATACACACAGTAACCCTGCCGGGTACTACTAAAGAAACAAAAAAAACCGCCCCAAACCCCTTTCACCTGCCGCCGCACTTCCCAGAGAACGAGCCAGGCAGCATGCATCCTACCCTCCATGATGAAGACTAAAACTAGAATTTATTGTGGGACGAAAACAGTTTTGGCGACCTCGCCCGCCCCGCAGTGCAGACCCTGACAGCAGGACCCTAGTCTACATATGCAGACAAACTGACGAACCATTTCGGATGTAGTGTGGCCACTGGAATTGTTGGCGACACACGGCCAGAAAGATCACCCCGCTTCGTACAGAGCAAGTTGTGGCATAGAAACAGAGAACAGTGTACAAAAACACCCAAACGCGCACTATTGCATAAAACCATCCATCCCATGAATAGGCCTAAGAACTAGAACATGTACAACAAACCGCCGTTTTACGACCATGCCGCCCGCACTTGCCGCAGCTGCAAGCCCAGGGCAGAGAAGACTAAGAACTAGAAGCATTGGACAAACGCCTTTTGGGATTGCGCGGCACTTCGGAAGTTGGAGCCAGAGCGCCTAGTGCAAACGCGCTAAAGGACAACCATTGGTGTGGTGGCATGGAATGAGGACACAGGCCAAAATGC
The DNA here is from genome assembly GCA_030674155.1 of Stramonita haemastoma. Classification (NCBI taxonomy): domain Eukaryota; kingdom Metazoa; phylum Mollusca; class Gastropoda; order Neogastropoda; family Muricidae; genus Stramonita; species Stramonita haemastoma. The sequence continues at coordinate 550,050 of CM060344.1, forward strand.
AACCCCCTAAACATCCAATTTTGCATAAAACCAAGACATGTAGGCACATCCACCCCACACACCAAACAATAAAATCCATAATACCATACACCAAGAACGCGGGCCCCCAACACCAAACCCAAAACAACAAAAACAGGAACTGGACGCACGCTTTCGGACCTGCCCCGAATAATCAGATTGAAGCATGGCGCAAGCCGTTTTCGACCTGCGCAACTTCCCATTTTGGAGTCGGGCCGGATTGTCTACACCAGCCCGAAAATGGAACAACCTTTGGAGGGCATGGATTGTGGCGAACAAACGCGGAAAAATGCACCCCCTACAACCAATAATAATTTCAATAAATACCATACACGAGAAATCTCCCCCCCACACCAAACTAATCAAAAAACCCACAGCTAAACCAGAGGACCCCACCGCGCAAACATAAACCCCACCATCCCAGGAAAGACTAAAAACAGACATGTGACGCAAAGCCTTGGACATTGCCGCCCGCCTTTTCCGCAGTTGCAGAGCCCGGCAGCAGTCCAGTCACACAGCAGACAAACTGGACAACATTTGATGAATGGCACATGAATTGTGGCGCACGGGAGGGGAACCGCCCGAAAATGAACCCGTTTGTACAGAGCAATTTGTGATAGAAAGATACAGTGACAAAAATCACCCACAACAATCCAATAATAATCATATAATACCATAACCATATCGCCGGGTCCCCTCCACACACGCAAACACAAAAAACCGCACACACAAACACCAGAGAACGCGCGCACGCGCGCATGCATACCCACCCTCCATGAATAAGAGCTAAAGAACTAGAAGCATTGTGACGCAAACGCCGTTTTCGGGCCTTGCCGCCCGCACTTTTCCGCAGTTGCAGAGCCCAGGCAGCAGACCCTAGCTACACTAGAGACAAATGGACAACCATTTTGGATGTTGTGGCAACTGGAATTGTGGCGACACCACGGCCCGAAAGATGGCAACCCCGTTGTACAGAGCCAAGTTGTGATAGAAACATCAGTGAGCAAATCACCCCACAACACCATCAATAATCATTTCATATAATCCCATACACCACAACGCGTCCCCCCACACGCAAACACAAAAAACGCCACACACACCAGAGAACGCGCGCACGCGGCATAACCACCCTCCAGGAATAGAGCAAAGACTAGAGCATTGTGACGCGAACCGTTTGCGGGACCTTGCCGCCCGCACTTTCCGCAGTTGCAACCCAGCAGGACCAGTCTAATATGCAGACAAACTGGAAATTTTGGATGTGTGGGCACGGAAGTGGCGACCCCGGCCCAA
>CM060344.1:551457-566457 GCA_030674155.1 Stramonita haemastoma
ACACACACACACACATGCATGCACGCACGCACAAACACACACAACACACACACATGCACACACATAAACACACACACACACAGTCACACATACACACACAAGAGTCACATACACACAAACACACACACACATGCATGCACACACGCACAAACACACACAGACACAAACACACACACATGCATGCACACACCTCCCCCTCATTTACACACATACACTATGTCTCTCTTACAGACATGAGATGGAATACTACCATTACTTGTGCTAGTGTCATATTTTATAACCATTACTACTGCTACAACTACCACTACTACCATTACCACCCCAACCACTGCTCTACACACACACACACTCGTTCACTCACTGTCACTTTTCCACTTCACTCTAAGGCTCTATCCATATCTTCCTACATGTCACAAACAACACACAAAGAACAGAGGGGGGGGGGTTAGACAGGTTGTCTGAAAGAAAAAGGAGAGAAACTCAGAAAAACTGGAGAGCAACAGACACACTGCAGACCTGTGCTTAGTACTGTCAGTCACAGACAGTGCTGGAAAAAGAAGTGCTGTGAAAACCTTGCAGAAACACAAACCATGTGAAGACTGCAGTCCCTACAGAAAAAAAATTTCCCAACAGAAGCACAAAGAAGAAAACTTTCATAGAAACTGGAGCAGAAACATGCTAAACTCTGAAAGTCTAGATTTCAAAGCTGAGAGGATGTTTGCCGTATGAAGTCAACAAATGGAGTGACAATTCTTAAGCAGACAGGAAATGTGGAGAATAGTCAGGATGACACAAACGATCAACACTCCCATTCAATGGGATAACAGTCAACCTTTCAAAGCAACATGTCTACCACAAAAAGAGAGAACCCAAACCTGTAAAACAAAGTGGGGGAAAGGGGAGATAAAACACTGAGTTATCAAATAAACACAATCACACGCCCGGACCTCTGATGAGGGCTCATCCAGGAGCCGAAACTCGAGTCAGGTCAGGCCAAAGGCATGGTTCTTACACAAAAATGCCTACAATGCTACCACTGAAAGACATTATTTTCTAGAATTTATTTTCATTTCTTTTTTTTTTTAATTTAAATCTTTGATAAGTTATTTTCAAAATGATTGAGAAGTTGGTACCTGCACTTGTCTTTCTTCACTACTTTTTCCTCAAAAATAAACACAATTTCTGAAAAGTCAGAGAGACTTGGTCTCCTTGAAATGTCACTTTCTGCAGCTGAGTCTACATGTCATTTCACCAGCTACCAACCGTCTTCAAGAATTTTTAGCCTGAAGTAATCAGGTGCTAACAACCCCCCACCCCCAAAAAATCCAGAAGTATGTTGTTGAATGTTTTCACATTTCTGATCAATGTCTATTATCTACAGGTATGGTGTTGAATGTGTTCACATTTCTAAACACTTTCTACCATCTACGAGTATGTTGTGGAATGTTTTCCTGTTTCTGAACACTCTTTATCATCTACTCGTTTTGACTCCTGGTCAGCTTTCTGTGAGGTCCTCCATGCTGACATGAACACAGGACTATACCAAGCAACAATATGCACCATCTGGCTGAGGTCAGCCACCACAACACCTGTCTGATAACTCACATCTATTCCAAACGTGAGAAAATAACTTTTTCAAACACATGGGTAAGGCAAAAGAAAAAGAGAGCATAAGGCTAAACAGACTGAATCCCACAGCACACAAATCCAACTTCACTCAGTCAAGAGTGCCAAATTTAGCACTTTCCTTTTACCACATCCAAGTGTGGTGGGTTTCTGCTATAAATAGCACCAGCTAGCCCCCATCTAGACTGGGATACATTAATTAGCAGCTGAGATGAGCTGAAAGAGGGGCAAACTGACAGTTGTGATCCAACAATGACTAAGGAATAATTGTATTTTTCATAGTCTTCAGAGAAAAAGCAGCTTTAGAAAGGTAGGATAAAAGAATAGAGTAGAAACGTTCTGAGTGCAACACAACCCTGTTTCTATTTCTACAGTGCTACATAGTCATGTACTTCTGTTTAAACCACTGCAGAATCATGTAGCTAAGTCACACTACCAATCCTATTCAGTCACTGCCGGTACAGCTTCATGTCCACTGTGTGTAGTATCACTATTAAACCAGTCAGTCAGGCAGTATGGCTGTGACTTTGGGGAAACAAAGGCCAAATTCAGCAACATCTTTAACGTCACATGTCAAACAGAATTTTTCTTTTTCTCTTCTTCACTTTGTGCAGTCAAATGTGTTTAGGTTTCAATTACCTTTTCAAACAGACATTTCCTTGACGACATATAATTTTGATAACCAGGGGGGCTAGTCCATTATATTTCATTATGATATACAGCTTTTATCAACATGTTTTAGACTGGCCAACTTTGCTGGAAGAAGGAAAAATGACACCGCTTAAAGGATTGTCCAGTTTGGCTTTGTCTGGGAAATCTTGTGCAATGATGGGAGGCCAGGCATGGCTGAGACTACATACTCTATTATGGAAAAAGAAAATGAAGCAGCTGCAGAAAATCAGGAAGACCACATTAGCTTGCAAACTTCTTGGTGAAAGATGATGATAGTTGTCACTAGGAAAGAATGATTATCACCAGAAAAATAGAGAAGGAGCATGGAGTGAACAGGTAAAGGCATGATTTCCAACTGTGATAGAGACCGAATCCCTTAATGAAGAAGCCAACGGGGAGAAAGTCAAAGCCAACAAGGAGAAAATCCAGCTTGCAGGTGACTGACTCTGTCCTGAGGAACATGCTAATTTTGCTCACATCTTCTACAGCAGGCTGAACTTGAACATGTATAGAGGACATGCAGCTAACAAGAAAGACAGTGTTTTCTACCTGGCAGTGTATGCCAGTTGAGACCCACATAGGCATATATATATATGTGTGTGTGTGTGTGCGTGTGTGTATGCGTGTGTCTTTACATGTATGCACACGAGTGTACAAGTCTTCATTGCAGTATGCACAACTGTTCTTGGTGAGAAATGAAAGTCTCATCCAATGTTTTCCTGCAATTACAACATTTTACCTGAAAAAAAACCAAACGCATCCCTATGTTCAAAGCAAATTGCTGACCAAAACACAACCCTGGTGATAAACCCCCACCTCCATAGACCCTCCAGCACCACAGGATCACCCCCTCACAACTATCAAACAACGACCACAAACCAACCCTCAAGGCATCGCAAGTCCATCCCCCTACCTCCCCTTAAGTGGATGTGTGGGTGTGTGTATTCAGGTAGTAGTGTGTGTATGCTTGTGCATGTTTGTGTGACCCCAAACATTTTCCCTGGAGCCTCTGGCCAGGCGCCATTTTCTTAAGAACACGACAGGAGCTTTCTCGAGCCTGAGAGTTGGTAGGCTTGCTGTACTTGCTCTCTTTTAGTGCTCTTGCTTGACGTTTCTGACCATTACATATGGGAAGAGGACGAGCTTTTCAGCTCGGACTTTTCAGCCACCCACATCACTACTGTGGGTCTTGCCCTCATCATGGGGTGAGTAGGTGGTGGTGTGAGGGTGGGGGTGAGGTAGGTAGGTATGAGTGCATGCATGCCTGTGTGCATGTGTGCGCGTAATGATGCATGGGTGAGTGCAAATGTGTGGGGTGTGACTGCGTACTAAAAAAGACTTTCATGCCTTGAGTGAAGGTTTTGTGAATCCCCATTTAATAACCCCGAAAGAAATGAATCCTGAGTTGTTTTTAGGTGCAAGGATGTGTGGCTTACCACAGGGGTTCACTGCTGACAAATCTGTCTCTTCAACACTGGTTCTGAAAATGAATTTTGAAGTCTAGCAAAGCAAAAAAAATGTATTCGTAGGGTTGATCTTTTTTCCCTATCTCTCTCTCTTTCTGAGGGTAAGGTTTTTTTTATAAAATCATTCTGCCTAATCTTCTACCACCAATAAATAAAATTTAGTCGTATATCTCTCTCTTAATCTCTTCTGCATCCATAATTCCCAACATGTGTGCTTATATATGCATATATATGCGTATGTGTATATGTGTGTGTCTTTACATGGTAAGGGTCTTTGGGGGTGGGGGAGAGGTTTGTAAACTGGTAAGTTTACAGACATGACTACTGAAATCCATGTGTTGATATTCTCTTCAGACTGATATGTGGATGAAACAAGATGATAATACAGAAGAGAGCTAATCAGATCAGAAACCAAATGAAAGAAATATCCAATGATATGCATCCACTGAAACTTCCTCACAAATGTCACAATAAACAAACACTAAACCTTGTCAAGCATATGCTGACTTTCAGAAAACTGGGCAAGTGTAATGACTTAGAGAACACTGGGAACTACATATGACTTAATTACATACGATTTGGGAAATGTGTCAGGAAAACTGGGAGATGTGTAATAATGACCTGGAAAAAGCCAGTCACAAATCTTTTAAGGAAATACTGAGCAAAGCTTGGCAGAAAGGACTAGTCCCTGCACTGTGAAGTGACAGAAGGCAGCTGAGAAAATGAACACAACAGTCTACACTGAGTAAGCATGCAGTCTGATCCCTGTCTGGCTTCCCGGTTACTCAAGATTTACTGGGGGGGGGGGGGGGGGGGGGGGGCATGTTTCTACATTTACCATACATGTTATAAGCATATTCAAATTCCGAATGCTGCATAGTGATATATAATATAGTTTACATTTAAAATACTACAGTCATCATTATACATTCAAGTTTGAAGTATTGCATAATCACAATAACAATGTATCTAAGTCTAGAATATTACACTGCCATACAATTAAATTAAAAGTGCTACAGTTGTATATCTCTGATAACGAGATCCAATCATGTATCTGGAGTCAAGTGGCATAGTCATGTATTAAGGTTCAAGTGTTACATTCAAGTATATAGGTTCAAGTGGCATAGTCATGTATTAAGGTTGAAGTGCTACAGTCATGTTATCTAGGTTCAAAGTGACGAAGAACTGGTGGAATGAAATCAAAGGATATCCCAAGGAAACTAAGCCTAACCGCAACACCCCATGAGCAGATTCTAGCCTCCTCAGAAAAAAAATGTTGCTGATGATGAACTAGAAGAACTGTGACAAAAGAAATTGAGCTGCCATGAACTAAAACAACACGTGTAGTAATATGGTACCAGATCTTGGTAGTACTAAAAAGAGGTAGGGTGTGTGAGAGTGTGTGTGTGTGTATGTGTGTGTATGTGTGTGTGTGCATGCGTGCGTGCGTGCATGTGTGTATGTCCCATAGACCAGCCTGTATCTCAGAAAAAGCAACATCAAAAAGCACTATTTCTTAAATGAAGAAGAAAAAGAAATCAAGCTACAAGTCAATGACGGCCATTAGGATGGCTTTTTCCAGCCTCATTCACTTATCGCCTGAACCTGAACACGAGTTAACAGCTCTCTGCCCATGTCCATCTGGAGGTCAATTCAACAACTCTTTAATCCCTGTTATCTGAAGACTGTCATCACTGACCAAAGCTTACTAAGACACAGCCTTGGATTTAAACAAGTGTCACTTTACAGAGTATCTTTATCACCCCCCCCCCCCAAAAAAAAAAAATCTACATTCAACATTCAACAACATACCTGTCAAAATGTCTTGCTCTGTGTGTGTGTGCACGCATGTGTGCATGTGTGTGCATGCGCACATGTTTCTCTGTGTCTGTCTCTGTGTCTGTGTGGGGTTTTTCTCTTTAAATTTTCATTACTTTATTTATTCATTTATTTTCAGTCCCTGATTCTTGCTAGCTAAAAACTCCATGACGGAGCTAACAGCTGGTGCCAATGTTCTGCAAACTGCTGGAGAGAATTTCTGGTTCATACTGAACAGTCATATTACTGAACAGTGCCCAGCCTGACCACACCCTGAAAAATCATGAATACTTTAGAAAAAAAACAATATATAATATATATATATATATATATATATATATATATATATATATATATATATATATATATATATATATATATCAGCAAGAAATATACTGAAGTATTCAAAACCAGCACTATCTTCAAGGTAACTGAACATTTAATCTATTCAAAACGATATTGCAGAATATGAATCTTGACAGTTCTAAAGCATTTTAAATCAAAAAGCTAAGAAACAGAAATGTTTAATGTCTACAACAATCCAAATCAACTTGATTCCTAAAGAGAAAAGCCTGCCAGATTCTGCAACTGATCCAGGGGTAGACCTCACTGATAAAAAAACAACAACAAAAAAACCCAGAGCACAAGCTGATATCAGACGTTGAGCTGTTCTCAAACTAAAGAGGATTATGTGGGATGATAAAGAATTGAACAGAGGAGAGGGGCGACTCTGTGCACACCACACCAGGAGTTTTGCAACCCAGACTGTACTGACTTTCACACTGACCTAACAACCCAGACTGTACTGATTTTGGATAATAGCACTCTAACAACTTAGACTGTACTGACTTTGGATATTAACACACTGACCTAACAACCCAGACTAACAACTTAGACTGTATTGACTTTGGATATTAACACACTGACCTAACAACCCAGACTGTACTGACTTTGGATAATAGCACTCTGACCTAACAACTTAGACTATACTGACTTTGGATATTAACACACTGACCTAACAACCCAGACTGTACTGACTTTGGATAATAGCACTCTAACCTAACAACTTAGACTGTACTGACTTTGGATAATACCACACTGACCTGTCAAACCAGACTGTACTGAGAACAGAAGGAATCCTGACTATCAGTAAATCTATCATGATGTCGTCAGCTACACACAGACTGTGAACAGTTATACTGAGGACAAAAGGAATCCTGACTATCAATAAATCTATCATGATGTCATCAGCTACACACAGACTGTGAAGAGTTATACTGAGGACAGAATTGGTCCTTGACAACAGGGGAAAGGCCAAAGGGTGGGAGGTGGGGAAGGTTGTACAACAAAAACAGTACAAAGAAACAACAATGTACACAGCTGATTTCTAACAGGTATATAGCTCTGACCTCTGTATCTATCTCTCTTCCCTACTCTAACACACATGCACATGTAGTAATCTACTCACACACGCACGCACACACATAACACACACATACACACTAACACACACATACTCTACACACAATCTACGCACACACATACACACACGCGCACAAACACACACACACGCACACACACATGCACACACACATACACACAAACACACACACATGCACACAAACACACACACATGCACACACATGCAAACACACAAACACACACACACATATCTACACACATTCACACATCTACACACACATACACATACACACACATGCACACAAACACACATACACACAAACACACACACACAAACACACACACACATACACATACACACATATACACACGCACACATACACATACACATACATATACACACATACACACACACACATGCACACACACCACCAGCACCAACTCTACTCCCCCAACAATCCCTCGAGGGAGACTAAACTGAGACCATGTGTGTGAACGCATGCAGAACATCTTGCGCACATCTTAAAGCCTGTTGCATTTTTCAGAAGAGTAGGCCAATGTGTGCCAGTAGGAACAAATGACAAAATTTACAAAACTGCATGCAGATAAGGACCAGCTGTAAAAAAAATAATATTAAAAAAAGCATACGAGGGCTTATTCCATTATCCTTGAAATAAAAGATTTAAAATAAAAAATAAAATAAATAAAACATACTAACAACTGACACACAGAGCACTGAAAAATGCGGTTAATCCACAGGCTTACCTACCACTACCTGAACTGGTCACAATGTTAACACAGAAATATCCTCACCTCAAAGGGGGGACTGAGAAAAGGGAATCCCAAACCAATCTATTCTAGCATGAACAGTCCTTCCGATGAGACTATAAGCTGAGGCCCATGTGCGAACGACGCAGAACATCTTGTGCACACGTTAAATCCTGTTCGCTTTTCGTAAGAGTAGGCCATTGTGTGCCGGTGGGAACAGATGACATTTACAAACTGCATACATACGGGGACTGGATGTAAAAAAGCATACGATTGCTTATTCCATTATCCTCGATATAAAAGAATATATAAATAAATGAACAAGGGGGCTTTCAGAACTATCTTACAGCCAACTTCACCTATCAACCCACTGCACACTCTTACCCCTTAATTCCCTTTTGCTGTGAGTGACGCTTCTCTAAAGTTCAAACTTACTGCTGGCTCTTTGGGTAGAAATAGCAAAACTTGTCCCGATGCCATGTCTGGTGTTGGATTTCTGCCTATGACAGCTGCTTCTTCACTAAGTCTCTGAAGCCTTTCCTGGGAATGCAACAGTGATGTGTGCCTTGTTTCAGCTGGCCAAAGAAGACAGCTTCAGTTTTTCCTGTGTCCTCCATCCTTGCTCCATCTTCAGCCCAACCAAGCTGCTGCTGCGGCACTATGGACTGCAGACCAGGCAGGTTGCTGCTGCACTATGAACTCCAGACCAGGCAGGTTGTTGCACTATGAACTCCAGACCAGGCAGGTTGCTGTTGCAGCACTATGGACTCCAGACCAGGCAGGTTGCTGCTGCAGCACTATGGACTCCAGACCTGGCAGGTTGGCTCTGTAAATAATTTCTTCATTGGTGATGTTATCTTGCCACTGGACGCCAAGGATGGAAGGAAGGAAGCGTTGATGGAAGGAAGGAAGCGTTGATGGAAGGAAGGAAGGCAGCATTGATGGAAGGAAGGCAGCGTTGATGGAAGGAAGAAAGGAAGCATTTATGGAAGGAAGAAAGGAAGCGTTTATGGAAGAAAGGAAGTGTTGATGGAAGGAAGGAAGGAAGCATTGATGGAAGGAAGGCTGGCAGCGTTGTTGGAAGGAAGGAAGGCAGCATTGATGGAAGCGCTCCAACAGCTTAATCAGCTGACAACAGTACAGGACCCAGGTTTCTGAACCATACAACAGGGCCCGCCACAGTTCTGTGTACTTGGGATTTTGTTGACAGGTTGGGGGTTGGTTCTGCCATACATTCTTGGACATATATAGACAGCAACAACAATAACAAACACACACACGCACCACACACACACAAACGACACAAACACAGACACACACAACACACACACTCACACACACTCACACATACACATACATACACACACATACCAGACCACAACACACACAAGACACACACACATACACATACCCTCGCCTTTCTCGCAATTTGACGACCCGGGTTCGATTACCGGTCGAGGAGATTTTTCTCTTGGAGTTAACATCAGTGCCGACTCCACTCTCCCCCAAAGTCCTTCAGATGAGACTATCCCCGTGCGTGAACGCACACAGAACATCTTGCACACCCGTTAAATCCTGTTCCGATTTTCATAAGAGGTCACACACACACACACACACACACGCGCGCACTCACACACACACATGCACACACACACCAGGATAGACAGGCAGAAGTTTCAACTGACCCCAAACCACACATACCTTGCCACATGCTGTACTGGCCTGGTGGCACAGCAGTGACTTACAGTTACAGTGCAGCCAGTATCACTGTCATTGACTGTGATTGAGCTGCTCACTCTGCCGCTATCTGTCTGTCTGTCTCTCCGTCCATCCTGTAAACACACCAACCTGAGTCACTGACATCTTCAGGGTGAAAAGGATAGTCTTTCTTTTATTTTTTTATTTTATTTATCATTTTATTTTATACCACTTTATGTCACATCAGATTTCTCTGCGTGAAATTCGGGCTGCTCTCCCTGGGAGAGTGCGTCGCCACAAGTGCAGCGCCTACCCATTATTTTATTTTTTTCCTCAGGGATGGTGCCTAAACACCTGTGTGCATGCTGGGTTTTTTTGTTGTTTTTTTGGAGTCATCCGCTCCTACCGGCACATGATTGCCTGCTCTTTCAAAAGGCGGAACAGGGTTTTAAGGTGTGCGCAAGACGCTCTGCGTTCGTTCACACATGGGGCCTCAGTTGATAGTCTCATCTGAAGTCGATGTCTTGATCAGGTGATGACAATGCGTTTCTTTGTCTGTGAGCACAAGACTGTATTTGAAACTGAGTGTGTGACAAAAGGCAGTTGTTCAATACTTTATGTTTGTCAGTAATAACAGATTTTCTTGAGATAAATTCTTTATAAAAAGAATAGATAAACACACTAACCTGTGTCACTGACATCCCCAGGGTGAATAGGACAATCTAATGTCTTGATCAGGTGATGACAATGCGTTTCTTTGTCTGTGAACAGAAGACTGTATTTGAGACTGAGTGTGTAACAAAAGGCAGTTGTTCAATACTTTATGTTTGTCCGTTTTTCCTGAGAGAGCAAGACAGAGAGAGAGAGAGAGAGAGAGAGAGAGAGAGAGAGAGAGAGAGAGACAGACAGACAGACAGACAGACAGACAGACAGACAGACAGACAGACAGAGACAGACAGACAGACAGACAGACAGACAGACAGAGAACATCTTGTCCACACGTTAAATTTTGTTCCGCTTTTTGTAATAGTAGGCCATTGTGTGCCAGTGGGAACAGATGACAATGTTTACACAACTACATACACATGGGGACTGGATGCAAAAAAGCACATGAGTGCTTATCCCATATAAAAGAAGAAAATAAATAAATAAAACACACACACACAAACAACAAATGGTGATGATAAACAAAACAAGCAACAAAACAATTGAAACCACTGAAAGCGCCTTACCACCACCATCAATTAAGTCTAGCCAACCCTATCAATCCTAACAGGGCAACAACTTGGTAAAGGGGAAGAAGAAACTTCAGCCAATATCCATCACTATGGGAAAAGAGCTGTTGCAATAGCAAACTACAAAGGAACAAATATCAAAGATTCTAAAGAAAAGGAAATTATGCGCGCCACACACACACACACACACACACACACATGTACACACACACATGTACACACACACACACATGCACACACACACACACATGCATACACATATGTGTTTAAATACTGACACTGTGACAGTTTATATGATTTTGAACGTCGGTTGTGAATAGGTCTTGAAAGTATACACAGACGGATCTGTCTTAGAATGCATTCGTTATAACTGACTTAAAAGATCTGTTTGTATTGGATTTTTTTTTTTCAATATTCACATCTGAATTGTTCGCAATTTTTATGACACTAAAATTATTTTTCAAATATTTCTCTTGCTATTTACAATGTCGTTTTCTGTGTTGATTCAAAATCAGTTTTACTTGCTCTCAAACATTGGGACTCTAAAATGAGAAAGCATGTTATTATTGAAATCAAGTTTCTTGTGCATTCTCTTGTTTTTAAAGGTAATGGGATAAATTTTTGCTGGGTGCCATCACATTGCGGTGTTTACTGGAGCGAGTTGACAGATTCTCTGGCAAAATGCGGTGCTTCAGAATGTACAAGTAACATAGTGATTAAAAGTATAGGTCTACATTTACCTCCATTTGAAATTATTTCTTTCAATTCTTGCAAACTCTACATATTCAAAGTTTTTTAGACCTCACTTGAATCTTTTGTGTTGCCCACGACATATAGAAATCATAATTGATAAACTACATCTAAATGCTTGGAAAACTAACATTTCAAAAAAATGTTTTCTGCATCTGTTAGAACTGCTATTATATCAGCCCATCATATATTGTTTGATTGCCCTGTGCTCATTGCCTCGAATAAAAGCAAAGGGATAGATCTAAGAAAAAAATATGGAAATATCCAAAGTGTTCTGTATGATTCTGAGTCGCATGTCCTAGTATCATTTGCAGAAAGTATTTGCCAGTCACCAGTAGGAGAGTTACTGTAAATGAAATTTTATAAACTTATCATCATCCACTACATTCTTCATCCTTTCACCTTTCCCCTCATCCCCTTTTCAGTACATTCTTAATATGAGAGAGAGAGAGAGAGAGAGAGAGAGGAGAGAGAGAGAGAGAGAGAGAGAGAGAGAGAGAGAGAGAGAGAGGAGAGAGAGAGAGAGAGAGACAGACAGACAGACAGACAGACAGACAGACAGACAGACAGAGACAGAGACAGAGAGACAGAGAGACAGAGAGTTCAGTATATGTCATTAGTTGGGGGGGGGGGGGGTTGGGGGGAGGTTGCATGAGTTCCTTTTAACAAATTTAGAGAGAAAACTTTTTTTGACATTTTATTTTAGAATAAGAATAAAGTAACTTCAAATAGGATAAACTTGTCAGAGCTAAATTCCAGGATTTTTTTATTTAAAGGGAGACACTTGGCCCCAGTGCCCTTGAAGGGAAAAAGTGATTGTCTCCCTTCCTCCAGCCACCTTACAGAGATCAGTACAGTCGAGGAGATGATATTAATTTTAGCAGCATTTTTATTTTTGTCTTCTGATCTTTATGCAACTGCACCCCATCAAAATTCGATACCTTCCTATATGGGAGCTGGCACATAATAAACAGGCCTAATTTTTTTTCTAAATAAAATAATCACCTGTCCCAACCTACCTTAATTTTAACCAGGGAAGGATGCAGAAAGCATATCACTTATTTTTAATGGAGTAACAGAGGGAAAATCCTTCTAAAAGCCACATTAAAACTCCGACCTTACTCTGTTAATGTCACAGCTGTTTTTCGTTCATGAATTCCTGTCTGTTTTAACAACAAACTCACACGTTGTTCGCCATCTTGTTTTTCTTTTTGCAGGCCTGGGCTAAATGAAAAATAATGGTTGGTCATAACCGGCCAATCGGAAGCATTGACAGAAAACTTGGTGATTGTTAGGGGCCTAGGCTAATTTTAGTAATTATTCTGAGAAAACATGCACAGCAACAGGCAATAGGCTAGAGCAGACGTTCAAATGTGCAGGAATCTCGCAATGGTACTGCCTATAGCCTAATCCAAACGAAATGATATTTCTGCAAAGTGGAGATTCCAAACATCAACTGACAATTACACAGAATAAAATATGTGAAGATCCAAATAAACACCTTTAATTAACCACCAGTCAAGTCAAAAACACTAATTATCCTATCAACAGCAATTACAATACTAACAGACATATTGATACGAATCATAATCCAAAAGATAAGATAGCTACATTTGATAGAGGTATAAACATTCAAGAAAGCTGTATATAATTGTCATTAGTGGGGGGGGGGGGGTGCATGAGTCCCTTTTAACAAATTTAGTGAAAGCTTTTTTTGACATTTTATTTTAGAATAAGAATAAAGTAACTTCAAATAGGATAAACTTGTCAGAGCTAAATTCCAGGATTTAAAAAATATATATTTTAAGGGGAGACACTGGGCCCAATCAAAATGGGATACCTTCCTATATGGGAGCTGGCACCTAACAAACAGGCCTCATCATTTTTTTTTTTTAAATAAAAATCACAACTGTCCTAACCTACCTTAATTTTAACCAGTCAAGGATGCAGAAAGCAAATCACTTATTTTTTTAATGGAGTGGCCCTACTCTGTTAATGTCACAGTTGTTCTTTGCTCATAAATTCTTTTCCATCTTAATCAACAAACTCACATGTTGTTCGCCATCTTGTTTAAAATTCTTTGTGCGGTAGGTTAGGCCTGGGCTAGGCTAAATGAAAAAAAAAGGTTGGTCAGAGCTGACCTATGGGAAGCATTGACAGAAAACCTACTTGGTGTTTGTTAAAGGCTTAATTATTCTGATAACATGCACAGCAGCCGGGACAGGCAATAAGTAGCCTAGAGTAGGCCTGGCATAGCAGACGTTCAAATGTGCGGGAATCTCGAAATGGTACAGCCTATAATCCTATAATCCACACGAAATGATATTTCTGCATTTGAAACATCAACTGACAATTAGGCTACACAGAATAAAATATCTGAAGATTCAAATAAACACCTTTAATTAACCACCAGTCAAGTCAAAAACACTTATTATCCTATCAACTGCAATTACAGTACTGACAGGCATATTAATAGGAATCATAATCAGGAAAGACAAGGTAGTTACATTTGATATTGGTCTAAACATTCCAAGATAGCCCACCTTCAAATAAAATCAACACACACACGGGCGCTTGTGTGTGCATGTGTGCATTTATGTATGTGTGTGTATGTGTGACTACGTGTGCTCCCGCAAGCACACACACACACACACACACGGGGGGGGGGGGGGGGGGGGGGGGGGGGGGGGGGCGTGCCAGGGTGTGTGCGTGTATATGGCTCTGTAAGTGTGTGCACGTGTGTGTGAGCGCTGGTGTGGGGCAGGTTTGTATCTGTATAGCCTGTAAAATAATGTGGTTTCTTTGGAGTCAAATCTGGATTGATGTTGTTATTATTGATTAGAACTGGAAGCTCAAGAAAACGATGTTAATTATGATAAAGATAATAATAATAATAATAATAATAATAATAATAATAATAATAATAATAATAATAATAATAATGATAATAATAGTAGTAGTAGTAGTAGTAGTAGTAGTAGTAGTAGTAGTAGTAGTTGTAGTAGTAGTAGTAGTAGTAGTAGTAGTAGTAGTAGTAGTAGTAGGCACCCATCAGTCTGGAAGACTATTGAGTTGCCCTGTAGTCTTTAGAGGCAAAGCCTGGGTAAGTAAGTATGGAGGGCAAACTGTTACCCATGCAGCAGACCCCCACCCTCTCCACGCCACTGGAATGATCCATTGGAAAGGGAATGACCAATAGGAATGGTTCCAGTACTGTCGCAGGAGCCACCAGATCGTTGCCATATACAGCCCCCAGCCGCCCTGGGACTCCAACTCCCCGATTTTTCGTCAGGGACGACGTCTAAACAGGACACCTGTGTGCATGCTGGGTTTGTTTTTTTAAAAATAATTTTGTCATCTGCTCCTATGGCAACACATGGCCTGGTCTTTCGAAAGGCAGAATGGGGTTTTAACGTGTGTGCAAGATGTTCTGCATGCGTTCACACACGGGGCCTTGGTCGGTTTATAGTCTCATCCAAAGACTTTGACATTCAGTTCGATTTTTTTGTCAGACACCAGTGTAATAATAATAATGATAATAATAA
>CM060344.1:568957-576113 GCA_030674155.1 Stramonita haemastoma
GTGTGAAACTGTGTGTGTGAGACTGTGTGTGTGTGATTGTGTGAACGTGCATGTGTGTGCATGTGTTCATATGTGTGTGAGTGTGTGCGTACGCACGAGTGTGTATGTGTGTGTGGGTGTGTGCGCGCGCATGTGTGTGTAAGTTATTTTGGTTGATGCATTTATTTTGACGATGATGGAACAAGCACTCATGTGTTTTTATTACATACAGTCTCTGTGTGTATGCAGTTTTGTCAATTTTGTCATCTGTTATGTGTGTGTGTTTGTTGTTGTTGTTTTTGGTTTATTTTTCATCCCTTATGTGTATGTGCATGTGTGTGTCTGTATGTGTGTTTGTGTTGTTGTTGTTGTTGTTTGGTTTTTTTGCTTTGATGTCAAAGTGTAGGGGCATGATTAATTTGTTCTTTTTTCACAACACGGAACTAGGCACGCTTTTGATCACATTTTTTCAACATGAACAGAAGATGTTTTCTGTACAGTATCAGAAACAGAGGTAAAACAAAAACCTGAATCATTTGTGAGCTATCTTTGCCTGATGACAGTGTACAATAGTGACAAGACATTTGTATTCTACTGTGTGCTCGGGGCCATATGAACTGCACTGAAATTGGTTCCATATGAACTGCACTGAAATTGGTTAGTGAACCTGCAACTCTAGCAAGGAAACCACTTAAAGCTGATGAAACAGTGGAGTGTGTACGTGCTGTATGGCCATGACCATGCAGAAGTG
The DNA here is from genome assembly GCA_030674155.1 of Stramonita haemastoma. NCBI lineage: Eukaryota > Metazoa > Mollusca > Gastropoda > Neogastropoda > Muricidae > Stramonita > Stramonita haemastoma. The sequence goes on from CM060344.1 coordinate 569,688, forward strand.
TTTACAGTGAAATCAGATAAGCCCAAGCCAGCACTAATGACGGCCAGACTCTCACCCCAGCTCTTCATCGCCTGGCTTTTCACGCCCCAGTGCGCACAGTAGCCTACTAGGGTGTGTTCATCTATGGCCTGGCTGTGCCAACAGGAAGAACTCAACAGCAAAAAAAAAACAACTAGTTTGCATGCAGACATGTTCCATGTTTTCTCTATGTACATTGTTTGTATATTATAAATGTATGCTTTTCTAGAGAGAGAGTTAAGAATGTCTGATTTTCGTGATTGTGTTTCTGCCTGTCCCTATTCTGTTTACCTTTATCTATGTTTTGACTGCTGTCACGTCAAACAGTATGAAAGAAAGTATATGGAGTTTGGTGTCAAAAGAAAGCTTGTTCAAAGCTCATTTTAAAGAAAGCTTTGTTTGTCTTTTTTAGGACGACAGTGAAACGATGCATGAAAGAAGCAAAGGTAATTTAAGGCTGAACACGGCTATAGTGCAAGCCGCTAATGGCCTTTCCTTTCGCACCGTTTATTTATATCAACGCCCTGCCAGCTGCGGGTCATGAACTTTGAGTGGGGAACTAAAGAGACCGCTATGAGAAGCCGACGTTAGGCCACTGAAAGAAGAAGACAAATAAGACTGGATCCAGCAGGAGACGTTAGATGCCATCGAGGAGAGAAGACAGATCAAGAAAAGAATGCTGCAGACAAAATCCCCACGACTACAAGAGAGACAAGAAGAGATATATAGAGAGGCTAACAAGAAAGTGAAGAGACTTGCACGCTGCGATAAGAGAGATGCCATGGACCAACTTGCAGCTGAAGCAGAGGAAGCGGCAGCAAAAGAGGAGCAGGGAAGAGTCTTCAGGATCACAAAGCAAGTGTGTGGCAAGTTCAAGGGGAGCACAGGGGGCCCAGTCAAGGACAAACAGGGAAAACTGCTGACAAACTGAGAAAGAACAAGAAAATAGATGGACCGAACACTTCAGGGAAGTTCTCAATTAACCATCTTTTGAAGAGACAACAGACATTCCAGAAGCTGCAGAAGACCTGGACATTGACACTGACCCTCCATCAAAGAAGAATTAGTGACTGCGACCAAGACACTCAAAAATGGCAAGTCGCCAAGCCAGGACAACTTGATGCAGAAACTGTTCAAGGGTGATCCTAAGCTGGCAGTAACCATTCTTCAGCCACTGTTCACAGCCATATGGGAGGGAGAAAAAGTACCTGATCACTGGACCAAAGGGGTAATTGTCAAGATCCCAAGAAAGGAGCCCTGAACGACTGCAATAATGGAGAGGAATCACCCTTCTGTCAGTGCCAAGCAAGATACTGGCCAAGGTCATCATCAGAAGAATGTCAGATGCTGTAGACAAGTCATTGAGAAAAGAACAAGCAGGGTTCAGAAAACAAAGAAGTTGTTCTGATCAGATCTTCGCACTATGTACCATCATTGAACAGTGCACCAAGTAGCAAAGACAACTGTATGTGAATTTTGTTGATTTTGAAAAGGCCTTTGACAGTATTCACAGGGACAGCCTTTGGGACATCCTACGACACTATGGCATTTCATCCAAGTGGTAAACTGATTAAGAGCTTCTACAACAAATTCAGATGCTCAGTAGGCCGTAGTGACACACTCTTTGAAGTCAGGACAGGTGTAAGACAAGGATGTGTAATGTCAGCAGTTCTCTTCAATCTTGTCATTGATTGGGTCATGAGGCAAACAACAGAAGACACTGCAAGAGGGATCAGATGGAACCTCTTCTCAACTCTTGATGACTTGGACTTTGCAGATGACCTGGCGCTACTACCCCACACACACCAGCATATACAGGACAAGACCAGCAGACTTCAAACCTTTGGACGGCAAGTGGGGCTATTAATCAGCACCGAGAAGACAGACACAATGACGCTAAATGTTAAAACACCAGCCACTGTGAAAGTAAATGGAACAGATTTACGCCAGGCGGACAAATTCACGTATTGGGCAGCATAATCAAACCTGAGGGCGGCACCAAAGAAGACATCCACAGCAGACTGGAAAGGCCAGGAATGTGTTTAGGGAGATGAACAACATCTGGATATCTCCACAGTACATTGCCAACACCAAGCTGAAGTTGTACCAGAGCTGTGTTGTGTTACATCCTGTATGGATCTGAATGTTGGAGGATGACCGAGATGGATCTTGCAAAACTTAGATCCTTCCACACCACCTGCCTCCGAGAATCCTTCGAATCTTTTGGCCAGAAAAGATTTCCAATGAAGATCTACTGAGGAAATGCAAACAAACTGACATGGACACCATCATTTGCAAACAAAGATGGAGATGGATTGGGCATATACTCTGGAGAGACACATAATCTATTGCAAGAACAGCACTGCACTGGACCCAGACGGCAAGAGAAAGAAAGGGAGACCAAGAACAACATGGAGGACAGTGGAATGTGAGATGGAAGCCATGCAACACTTTTGGAGTTCATTGACCAGGCTGGCCAGGATAGACAGAGGTGGAAAGTCTTTGTTGCTGCCTACACACCACTGGGTGTAAAAGATGATGATGATGATGAGACTTAGCCATTGAGTTTTGGATAAAAACGTTCACTGAAATCTATAACAAATATTCTCCATTTAAAACCATTTAGGATCAAACACAGCCCCAAATGCCTTGGCTCACAAAGGAACTAGAGGAAGCATGTTATCTTAGAGACCTTCTAAAAGAACACAAATATTATGATGAGTGAAAAAAATTAAGAAACGCCATAATTCACAAAATGGCGTGAAAAAAAGAAATATTTTCAAGACTACTATCTTCCAAACAAAAATTCAAAGACTGTATGGCGAGCAATAAATCAAATAACAAACAATCAATCAACTCCTAAATCAAATGTAATCAAAGACATCTCTGTGAAAAACTTCCATGTAATTAGCAATGATAACTCAGAGTCCAATGATCTTAATGAATTAAAACAATATGCCAAGAAAAGCATATTTCTTCAAAACTTCACATACTTTTCATGTCTGTCTCAGAGGTCTACAACTATCTGACTCACCTCAAACAATCAAGAACGCGTGGTCTTGATGGAATAGACAGCAGTATATTAAAATTATCAGTCCAGTTATCACAGAACCCTAACATTTTATATAACCTCTGCTTGATAAGAACTATTTCCCCAATGCCATCAAATGTTCTAAAGTAATCCCATCCACAGTCTGGTAATACTTCTGATCCTTCAAACTATAGGCCATTTCCATTATACTGATCCTTTCAAAACCACTGGAAAAACATGTGAATAAACACTTAGTTCATCATACAGAAATCAACAACTTGCTCTATCCTAATCAGTCGATTTAGAATAAAGGGGCTAACAAGTCTTGTAGATAATTGGCTATCAAACATCAATGACAATAAATTTTGTGGAGTATTATTTGTTGATTTCAAAAAAGCATTTGATACAATTGACCACAAACTTCTCCTTAAAAGCTAAACCTGTATAACATTTCTACAAAAACCCTAGGACTACTCGATTCATATCTTACAAATAGGCACCAGTGTGTCTCAATAGCTACATCAACATCCAAACTAAAGCCCATTTATTATGGAGTACCACAGGGATCATATTGGGCCCTACTCTCTTTTCATTATACATAAATGACCATCCTCTACATATCAATTCAAATGTGAACTATTTGCAGATGACACAACCATACATACGAGCCATAATGACATTGACTATCTTACAACCTTATTACAAAAAAGCACTGATGACCTTGTCAAATGAACTGACCTGAACCACATGTCTATTCATCCCCAAAAAACAAAATGCATGCTTATCACTACCAGACAAAAGCGACAAAATTTACTACATAAACTATTTCCAATTCACATAAAAAAGGAAGCAATCGAACAAACCTCTCACCACAAAGTTCTCACTCACTCTCACTCACTCACTCAGTCCATGTCCAAAGGATGTAGGGGGGACATGAGAGAAGACGCAACAGACATCTTTTTCCATGCTTCACAATCCTGTGTGGCTAGTAGGAGGTGTTGTGGGGGTTGGGCGGTCCAGTCTTTGATGTTGTCAACCCATGATTTCTTTTGGCGGCCTCTTCTTCTCTTGCCTCGACTGTTCCTTGCAGGATGTTTTTTGCTAGGGTGTTGTGTCTTGTGGTGTGACCAAACCACATCAGCTTTCTCCTCTTTATGGTGGAGAGCAAAGGTCTTGGGGGCCCACACGCTTTTTGATTTCTTCTTTCACATAGTTATTGGTCTTGTGTTCTTTGTATGATATTTTGAGGAGTCTTCTGTGGCACTTGTTCTCGAATGCTTGGATTCTCCTCTCTAACTCTGCTGTCAGAGTCCATGATTCACAGCCATATAGGAGGATAGATATCACAAGGGATTTGTAAAGGTGGTATTTGGTGCAGAAGCTGATGTTGTTGCTTCTGATGATCTTCTCGAGTCTGACTAGAGCAGATGTTGCTGTTGCAATGCGAGCTTTCACTTCATTGTTTGATGTGCCATCTTTTGTTAGGATGGAGCCTAAGTATTTGAATTGGCTCACCTCTTCCAGTATTTCTCCATTCATCTTTATTTCTGTGATGTCATTACTTGCACTGTTGACCATGATCTTTGATTTCTCTGTACTGACCTCCATGCCGTATGCGCTCGCTCGATCTGTTAAATTGTCTGTGAGGATTTGCAGTTCTTGTTTGCTGCTGCCCATGAGGTCAATGTCATCTGCAAATTGAGGTTGCAAAGGGGTCTTCCACCAATGGAGATGGAAGTGTGGTGGTTTTGCAGTGTCTCTGTCATGATGTTTTCGAGGAAGAGGTTGAAGAGTACAGGTGAGAGAAGGCAGCCCTGGCAAACCCAACCGTGGTCTTGAAGAACTCGCCCACGTGATTGTTCATAAAAACTGCACTTTCTGCGTTCTCGTACACAGCTTTGATGACTTCAATTAGACAGCTGTCAATGTTGAAGTGCCTGAGTACTTGCCAGAGGCCGTCATGCCATACCTGTCAAAGGCCTTTTTGAAGTCTATGAAATTGTGGTACAAATCTTTTTGGTGTTGGAGATGCTTCTCTATCAGAATTCTCAGATTGAAAATTTGTTCCATTGTGCTGCGTTTTGGTCTAAAGCCCGCTTGTTCTTCTGCCAGGAGTTTTTCCGCTTGGTTTTTCAGTCTGTTGAGGACTACCTGCAGCATGATCTTGCTGGGGATGACTTATGAGACTGATGGTTCTGTAGTTCTGGCACTGTTTGAGGTTTCTTTCTTTGGCAGGGGTATTACAGAGGACTGTGTCCATTCTTTTGGCCATTCTTTGGTGTCGTGGATCTTCTGACAAAGTTCTGTGAATCACCTTGCTGTTTCATTCCCTCCATTTTTATGAGTTCAGCTGGGATGTTATCGATTCCAGGGGACTTCCCCTTCTTCAATTGTCTAATAGCTGCATCTACTTCACACCTTAGTATTGGTGGGTCTTTATCTTGGTGTTCAGGGGGTTTGTCAGAAACTATGTTGGTATCTGGGCGTAGTGGGTAGTTGTACAATCCCTCACAGTATTCTGTCCAGCGTTGGAGGATGGCATTGTTTTCCGTTAAAAGATTTCCTTCTTTGTCTTCAATAACAGAGGCTTTAGGCTGTGTGGTTTTTGTTAGTGCTTTCAAAGTGTCGTAAGCTGTTTTGTGTTTCCTTGGTCATTCCAGCTTCAATGTTGTTGCATTGTTCTTCTATCCACGCTTCTTTGGCTTCTCTCATCTTTTTCTCACTTCTCTGTGGCTATCCATGTACTTCTTGTAAGGGTTCTTGACTTGTGAACTTTTGTTTGTTAAGTTCTCTTCTTTTGTCGCAGAGGTCAAGAACCTCATTTGTCACCCAGGGTTGTTTCTTTGTTCTGCTTCTTCTAATGTTTCTTCTGCTGCTGTCGTTAGCACTTCTTTGATGTTGTTGGCAAATGTGTCCACATCATTGTTGATGGCTGTGAGTGCGGCGAACTTTCCTCCAATGTTGGCTTGGAAGATCTCAACCACTGTTGGGTCTTTGAGTTTTTCCAGGTTGAATCTTATGCGTGGGCTTTTTTGGCTGTTGTTTTGCTTTCAGTTTCAGCCTGATGGTGGTAAGTACAAGGTCGTGGTCACTGCCAATGTCAGCTCCTGGGAATGTTTTTGTGTTTGCCTTGTTTATGCTGGATTTGAATCTTTGGGGTGACAGAATGTAATCAATTTGATTATGAATCAGACCATTTGGTGAGTACAGGTTGATGTTCTGGATGGCTTGTGAGGGTGGAGTGTGTTAGCAAAGTCAGTTTGTGCTTCTTTGCGAATTCCAGCAGCCGCTGTCCTCTGTCATTTGTTTCTCCCAGTCCAAATCATCCTGTGGTTCCTGCCCAGGTGTCATAGGCATCAGGTCCCACTTTGCATTCC
>CM060344.1:576213-588713 GCA_030674155.1 Stramonita haemastoma
CATTCAAAATGATATTGCAGAATATGAATCTTGACAGTTCTAAAGCATTTTAAATCAAAAAGCTAAGAAATAGAAATGTTTAATGTCTACAACAATTCAAATCAACTTGATTCCTAAAGAGAAAAGCCTGCCAGATTCTGCAACTGATCCGGGGTAGACCTCACTGATAAAAAAACAACAACAAAAAAACCCAGAGCACAAGCTGATATCAGACGTTGAGCTGTTCTCAAACTAAAGAGGATTATGTGGGATGATAAAGAATTGAACAGAGGAGAGGGGCGACTCTGTGCACACCACACCAGGAGTTTTGCAACCCAGACTGTACTGACTTTCACACTGACCTAACAACCCAGACTGTACTGATTTTGGATAATAGCACTCTAACAACTTAGACTGTACTGACTTTGGATATTAACACACTGACCTAACAACCCAGACTAACAACTTAGACTGTACTGACTTTGGATATTAACACACTGACCTAACAACCCAGACTGTACTGACTTTGGATAATAGCACTCTGACCTAACAAGGTCACCACACACTAACAACCACCTAACAACTTAGACTGTACTGACTTTGGATATTAACACACTAACCTAACAACCCAGACTGTACTGACTTTGGATAATAGCACTCTGACCTAACAACTTAGACTGTACTGACTTTGGATAATACCACACTGACCTGTCAAACCAGACTGTACTGAGGACAGAAGGAATCCTGACTATCAGTAAATCTATCTGATGTCATCAGCTACACACAGACTGTGAACAGTTATACTGAGGACAAAAGGAATCCTGACTATCAATAAATCTATCATGATGTCATCAGCTACACACAGACTGTGAACAGTTATACTGAGGACAGAAGGAATCCTTGACAACAGGGGAAAGGCCAAAGGGTGGGAGGTGGGGAAGGTTGTACAACAAAAACAGTACAAAGAAACAACAATGTACACAGCTGATTTCTAACAGGTATATAGCTCTGGGCTCTGTATCTATCTCTCTTCCCTACTCTAACACACATGCACATGTAGTAATCTACTCACACACGCACGCACACACATAACACACACATACACACTAACACACACATACTCTACACACAATCTACGCACAACATACACACACACGCACAAACACACACACACACACATGCACACAACACATACACACAAACACACACACATGCACACAACACATACACATGCACACACATGCAAACACACAAAACACACACACACATCTACACACATTCACACATCTACACACACATACACATACACATACACACACATGCACACAAACACACATACACACAAACACACACACACACAAACACACACACACACATACACACACACATATACACACACATCACTACACATACACACATACACACACATGCACACACACCACCAGCACCAACTCTACTCCCCCAACAATCCCTCGAGGGAGACTAAAAACTGAGACCATGTGTGTGAACGCATGCAGAACATCTTGTGCACATCTTAAAGCCTGTTCCATTTTTCAGAAGAGTAGGCCAATGTGTGCCAGTAGGAACAAATGACAAAATTTACAAAACTGCATACAGATAAGGACCAGCTGTAAAAAAAATAATATTAAAAAAGAGCACACGAGTGCTTATTCCATTATCCTTGAAATAAAAGATTTAAAATAAAAAATAAAATAAATAAAACATACTAACAACAGACACACAAAGCACTGAAAAATGCGGTTAATCCACAGGCTTACCTACCACTACCTGAACTGAAGTCACAATGTTAACACAGAAATATCCTCACCTGAAAGGGGGGACTGAGAAAAGGGAATCCCAAACCAATCTATTCTAGCATCAACAGTTGTTCCGATGAGACTATAAGCTGAGGCTTGTGTGCGAACGACGCAGAACATCTTGCGCACACGTTAAATCCTGTTCCGCTTTTCGTAAGAGTAGGCCATTGTGTGCCGGTGGGAACAGATGACATTTACAAACTGCATACATACGGGGACTGGATGTAAAAAAGCATACAATTGCTTATTCCATTATCCTTCGATATAAAATAATAAATAAATAAATGAACAAGGGGGCTTTCAGAACTATCTTACAGCCAACTTCACCTATCAACCCACTGCACACTCTCACCCCTTAATTCTCTTTTGCTGTGAGTGACGCTTCTCTAAAGTTCAAACTTACTGCTGGCTCTTTGGGTAGAAATAGCAAAACTTGTCCCGATGCCATGTCTGGTGCTGGATTTCTGCCTATGACAGCTGCTTCTTCCCTAAGTCTCTGAAGCCTTTCCTGGGAATGCAGCAGTGATGTGTGCCTTGTTTCAGCTGGCCAAAGAAGACAGCTTCAGTTTTTCCTGTGTCCTCCATCCTTGCTCCATCTTCAGCCCAACCAAGCTGCTGCTGCGGCACTATGGACTGCAGACCAGGCAGGTTGCTGCTGCTGCACTATGTAACTCCAGACCAGGCAGGTTGCTGCACTATGAACTCCAGACCAGGCAGGTTGCTGCACTATGAACTCCAGACCAGGCAGGTTGCTGCACTATGAACTCCAGACCTGACAGGTTATTGCTGCTGCAGCACTATGGACTCCAGACCAGGCAGGTTGGCTCTGTGAAGAATATCTTCATTGGTGATGTTATCTTGCCACTGGACGCCAAGGATGGAAGGAAGTATGCGTTGATGGAAGGAAGGAAGGCAGCATTGATGGAAGGAAGGTAGCGTTGATGGAAGGAAGAAAGGAAGCATTTATGGAAGGAAGAAAGGAAGCGTTTATGGAAGGAAGGAAGTGTTGATGGAAGGAAGGAAGGAAGCATTGATGGAAGGAAGGAAGGCAGCGTTGTTGGAAGGAAGGAAGGCAGCGTTGATGGAAGCGCTCCAACAGCTTGATCAGCTGACAACAGTACAGGACCCAGGTTTCTGAACCATACAACAGGGCCCGCCACAGCTCTGTGTACTTGGGATTTTGTTGACAGGTTGGGGGTTGGTTCTGCCATACATTCTTGGACATATATAGACAGCAACAACAATAACAAACACACACACGCACACAACACACAAAGACACAAACACAGACACACACAACACACACCCCTCACACACACTCACACATACACATACATACACACACACACATACCAGACCACAACACACACAAGACACACACACACACATACACATACCCTCGCCTTTCTCGCAATTTGACGACCCGGGTTCGATTACCGGTCGAGGAGATTTTTCTCTTGGGAGTTAACATCAGTGCTGACTCCACTCTCCCCCAAAGTCCTTCAAATGAGACTATCCCCGTGCATGAACGCACACAACATCTTGCGCACCTGTTAAATCCTGTTCCATTTTCATAAGAGGTCCACACACACACACACACACACACACAACACACACAACACACACACACACGCACCACACACACCACGCACCACACACACACCACGCACACACACACACGCACACACACACATACACACGCGCCAGGAGAGACAGGCAGAAGTTTCAACTGACCCCAAACCACACATACCTTGCCACATGCTGTACTGGCCTGGTGGCACAGCAGTGACTTACAGTTACAGTGCAGCCAGTATCACTGTCATTGACTGTGATTGAGCTGCTCACTCTGCCGCTATCAGTCTGTCTGTCTGTCTCTCCGTCCATCCTGCGAACACACCATCCTGAGTCACTGACATCTTCAGGGTGAAAAGGATAGTCTTTCTTTTATTTTTTAATTTTATTTATTATTTTATTTATACCACTTTATGTCACAGCAGATTTCTCTGCGTGAAATTCAGGCTGCTCTCCCAGGGAGAGCGCATCATCACAAGTGCAGCCCCTACCCATTTTTTTTTCCTCAGGGATGGTGCCTAAACACCTGTGTGCATGCTGGGGTTGTTTTTTTTATTTTGTCATCCACTCCCACCGGCACACGATCGCTTGCTCTTCTGAAAGGTGGAACAGGGTTTTAACATGTGGGCAAGATGATTTGCGTGCGTTCACACACGGGGCCTCAGTTTATAGTCTCATCTGAAGTCGATGTCTTGATCAGGTGATGACAATGCATTTCTTTGTCTGTGAGCAGAAGACTGTATTTGAGACTGAGTGTGTGACAAAAGGCAGTTGTTCAATACTTTATGTTTGTCAGTAATAACAGTTTTTCTTGAGATAAATTCTTTATAAAAAGAATAAATAAACACACCAACCTGCGTCACTGACATCTCCAGGGTGAATAGGACAGTCTGATGTCTTGATCAGGTGATGACAATGCGTTTCTTTGTCTGTGAACAGAAGACTGTATTTGAGACTGAGTGTGTGACAAAAGGCAGTTGTTCAATACTCAATGTTTGTCAGTTTTTCCTGAGAGAGCAAGACAGAGAGAAAGAGAGACAGAGAGAGACAGAGACAGAGAGACAGAGAAGAGAGAGAGAACATAATTGCCCACACGTTAAATCCTGTTCCGCTTTTCGTAATAGTAGGCCATTGTGTGCCGGTGGGAACAGATGACAATGTTTACACAACTGCATACACACGGGGACTGGAAGAAAAAAAAACATGAGTACTTATCCCATATAAAAGAATAAAATAAACACACAAACACACAAATACACACACACACACACACACACACACACACACACACACACACACACACACACCCCACACACATAAACAACAAATGGTGATGATAAACAAAACAAGCAACAAAACCACTGAAAGCCCCTTACCACCACCATAAATTAAGTCTAGCCAACCTTATCAATCCTAACACAGTAACAACTTGGTAAAGAGGAAGAAGAAACTTCAGCCAATATTCATCACTATGGGAAAAGAGCTGTTGCAATAGCAAACTACAAAGGAACAAATATCAAAGATTCTAAAGAAAAGGAAATTATGCGCGCGCACACACACACACACACACACACGCACACACACACGCACACACACACATGCACACACACACACACACATGCACACACACACACACATGCATACACATATGTGTTTAAATATTGACAATGTGACAGTTTATATGATTTTGAACGTCGGTTGTGAATAGGTCTTGAAAGTATACACAGACGGATCTGTCTTAGAATGCATTTGTTATGACTGACTTAAAAGATCTGTTTGTATTGGATTTTTTTTTTTCAATATTCACATCTGAATTGTTCACAAATTTTTATGGCACTAAAATTATCTTTCAAATATTTCTCTTGCTATTTACAATGTTGTTTTCTGTGTTGATTCAAAATCAGTTTTACTTGCTCTGAAACATTAGGACTCTAAAATGAAAAATTATGTTATTTTTTAAATCAAGTTTCTTGTGCATTCTCTTGTTTTTAAAGGTAATGGGATAAATTTTCGCTGGGTGCCATCACATTGCGGTGTTTACTGGAGCGAGTTGACAGATTCTCTAGCAAAATGTGGTGCTTCAGAATGTACAAGTAACATAGTGATTAAAAGGATAGTGTCTACATTTATCTCCATTTAAAATTATTTATTTCAATTCTTGCAAACTCTATGTATTCAAAGTTTTTTAGACCTCACTTAAATCTTTTGTGTTGGCTGTTGCCCACGAAATATAGAAATCATAATTGATAAACTATGTCTAAATGCTTGGAAAACTAACCATTCAAAAAATGTTTTCTGCATCTGTTAGAACTGTATTATATCAAACCATCATATATTGTTTGATTGCCCTGTGCTCGTTGCCTCGAATAAAAGCAAAGGGATAGATCTAAGAAAAAAATATGGAAATATCCAAAGTGTTCTGTATGATTCTGAGTCGCATGTCCTAGTATCAGTTGCAGAAAGTATTTGCCAGTCACCAGTAGGAGAGTTACTGTAAATGAAATTTTATAAACTTATCATCATCCACTACATTCTTCATCCTTTCACCTTTCCCCTCATCCCCTTTTCAGTACATTCTTAATATGAGAGAGAGAGAGAGAGAGAGAGAGAGAGAGAGAGGAGAGAGAGAGAGAGAGAGAGAGAGAGAGGAGAGAGAGAGAGAGAGAGAGAGAGAGAGGAGAGGGAGGGAGGGAGAGACAGACAGACAGACAGACAGAGACAGAGAGACAGAGAGAGAGGAGAGAGTTCAGTATATGTCATTAGTTGTTGTTGTTTTTTTGGGGGGGAGGTTGCATGAGTTCCTTTTAACAAGTTTAGAGAGAAAACTTTTTTTGACATTTTATTTTAGAATAAGAATAAAGTAACTTCAAATAGGATAAACTTGTCAGGGCTAAATTCCAGGATTTTTTTATTTAAAGGGAGACACTCGGCCCCAGTGCCCTTGAAGGAAAAAAAGTGATTGTCTCCCTTCCACCAGCCACCTTACAGAGATCAGTACACTCGAGGGATGATATTAATTTTAGCTGCATTTTTATTTTTGTCTTCTGATCTGTATGCAACTGCACCCCATCAAAATTCGATACCTTCCTATATGGGAGCTGGCACCTAATAAACAGGCCTAATTTTTTTCTAAATAAAAATAATCACCTGTCCCAACCTACCTTAATTTTAACCAGGGAAGGATGCAGAAAGCATATCACTTATTTTTAATGAGTAACAGAGGAATGTCCTTAGTAAAAGCCACATTAAAACTCCGACCCTACCCTGTTAATGTCACAGTTGTTTTTCACTCATGAATTATTTTCCATTTTATCAACAAACTCACACGTTGTTCGCCATCTTGTTTTTCTTTTTGCAGTAGGCCTGGGCTGAATGAAAAATAATGGTTGGTCAAAACCGGCCAATCGGAAGCATTGACAGAAAACTTTGTGATTGTTAGGGGCCTAGGCTAATTTTAGTAACTATTCTGAGATAATGTGCACAGCAACAGGCAATAGGCTAGAGCAGATGTTTAAATGTACCGGAATCTCGCAATGGTACTGCCTATAGCCTAATCCACAGAAATGATATTTCTGCAAAGTGGAGATTCAAAACATCAACTGACAATTACACAGAATAAAATATGTGAAGATTCAAATAAACACCTTTAATTAACCACCAGTCAAGTCAAAAACACTAATTATCCTATCAAGGGCAATTACAATACTGACAGACATATTGATACGAATCATAATCCCAAAAGACAAGATAGCTACATTTGATATTGGTATAAACATTCCAAGAAAGCTGTATATAATTGTCATTAGTGGGGGGGGGGGGGGGGGGGGCATGAGTTCCTTTTAACAAATTTAGTGAGAAAACTTTTTTCGACATTTTTTTTTTTAGAATAAGAATAAAATAACTCCAAATAGGATAAACTTGTCAGAGCAAATAAATGATGATGATGAGATGTGATGATGATGATGTGATGATGATGATGAGATAATAATATTAATATTATAATAATAATAATAATAATAATAAATAATAATAATAATAATAATAATAGAAATGTCAGTATCACTGAATCTTATGAAGCAAACAACTCAAAGGGCTTGTATTATTCAAATCCTTCACAACAACAACAACAATAACAACCAGTAATGTAAGGGGAGGGGAGCAGAGTGTTTGTTATAATATTAGTGCTGCCTGTCTGCACCAATCTTTTGCAGTTTTGGTGTGGTGTAAAATTCTGCACTGCAATTTACCAAATGCCCTTTGGACTTTCAAGAGGTGCCTACAAGTTCTTCGACTCTAAAGGTAAAGGTGTCCTATAACCTAGACGGGTCGTAGGGGAGCGAGGTGTCAGAGACCTCAGCTTCTCTAGGGACCAGAATATTGAGGGCGGCACCCATCTCCTCTCCCTCGCTGCTTAACCTTCCCTGACCCTAAAGAGGGCAGGTACCCATTTACAGCTGAGTGAACTGGGGGAACTGTACTGAAGCCAAGGCTCGCAAACGGTCACCCATCCAACAGGTAGCCTAGCCTAACCACCCTCCACGCTGCTTAACTTGACTACTTGGGGAAAGCGAGCGCTCTGACCACTGAGCTATCGGCCCCTACTCTGTCTATAGTCTTGCTGCTTCTGTTTTTTATATATTCTATTTTATACCACTTTATGTCACAGCAGATTTCTCCGTGTGAAATTCGCGACCAACCCATCATATATAAACATTTATTCAGAGGTAATGGTAACATTTATAAATGATATATATCTCTATATATAGATCTTCTCTCTCTCTCTCTCTCTCTCTCTCTCTCTCTCTCTCTCTCTCTCTCTCTCTCTCTCTCTATATATATATATATATATATATATATATATATATATATATATATATACATATATATATGAGAGAGAGAGACAGAAGAGAGGAGAGAGAGAGAAGAGAGAGAGAGAGAGAGAGAGAGAGAGAGAGAGAGAGGAGAGAGAGAGAGGAGAGAGAGAGAGAGAGAGAGAGAGAGAGAGAGATGAAGATGATGATTTGATTTGATTTGATTTATTGTTTTATACCAAGGATTGATTGATTGATTTATTTATTCTTTTATATCAAGGATAATGGAATAAGCACTCTTGTGCTTGTTTACACCCAGTCCCCGTGTGTATGCAGTTTTGTAAATGTCATCTGTTCCCACGGGCACACGATGGCCTACTCTTACGAAAAGCGGAACAGGATTTAACGTGTGCCCTAGATGTTTTGCTTGTGTTCGCACACGGGCCTGGTTTAAAGTCTCATCCAAAGGACTTTTGGGGAGAGTGGAGTCAGCACTGATGTTAACTGCAGGAGAAAAATCTTCTCGAACCTAAATGGAACCCGGAAATTGCCAGCCCAATGTTCTGATCACTAGGCTATCCATCCCCCAGGATAATGGAATAAGCACTCTTGTGCTTTTTACGTCCAGTCCCCGAGTGTATGCAGTTTTGTAAATGTCATCTGTTCCAACCGGCACACGATTGCCTACTCTTACGAAAAGCGGAACAGGATTTAACGTGTGCGCAAGATGTTCTGCATGCGTTCGCACAGGGGCCTCGGGTTTAGAGTCTCATCGGACAGGAGAGAAAGAGAGAGAGAGAGAGAGAGGAGAGAGAGAGAGAGAGAAGAGAGAGAGAGAGAGAGAGAGAGAGAGAGAGAGAGAGAGAGAGAGAGAGAGAGAGAGATAAGAAACTCAAGAACTCAAGAACTCAAGAATTTAATTGTATAGGGTATTCAACCCGTTACAAATCCATGTATGATTGGATACTTTGAATAGAGCATTATATTAATACAAAAGCATATTTTGAAATCAGCATCAATTACTCGAAGAACATAGCACAAGGTTTCATGATGACATTATCGGCGTTTGTTGGAATGATAAATAAATCTGCCCAGATCATGGACACACTATCATCTTGCATTAATCTTTGGAATGCAGTTAGCGAAGGATATATACGATATTTTTCTGGGATAAATTTTACCCGTAGGTCACTTAGGACATTACAATACAAGAGAAAGTGCAGTTCTGTTTCTATAGCCCTGTGGCAAAATGTACACTGAAGATCTTGTTCAGAAGTGGCTGTGTAGCGCTTTCTGTGCGTCTGTAGGTCTGATATTCCTAGTCTGAATCGATTAGAATGTCACGAATATGCTTGTTAGGCACCAAGGTAAAGTATGTTTCCATAGATACAGATAATTTAAATGTACGGTACACACTGAATCGAGTGCTATTGTTAATATGTTCATTCCACTTTTGAAAGAAACAATCTACTAATCTTTGTCTAAGCTGTCGTAAGAAAGCGTTATGGTTAGTAACACATTGGTTTTCCCATACAAATCCAAAACCGGTCTCATATAACATTTTACAAATATGTGATACCCAACACATTTTACCATCATTATGGAGGGACAAAAGCATGTTGTAGGCTTTTCTTGGAAGTCTAGTTTCTTCTAACTCTGTTAAACGCAGCCAATATCTGATCGTAGATATATAGCTAGAAATATATAATGGGTATGACCAGTTTCACTGTAAACCATGTCATTTGGGGTTCTGAGGCTTACGTTTAACAGTTTTTTCAGAGCAAATGTGTGGACATTCTCCACTGACTTCTGTTGAGACAGGCCCATATTTCTGCTCCATACAATAGAATTGGTTTAATTTGGGAATCAAAAAGTTTGACAAAAATGTCTGCTGAAAAATCCCCCAGTTTCCATAGAATTCTGAAAATGTTGATTACCCCTTTTCTAGCTTTACACGAGAGTCACGGACTGCTTTACTGTATGCTATTCTAGTAGAAAGGAACAAGCCCAGGTACTTATAGGATTTTACGATAGATATTTCTTTTCCTTTGTAGAGCCAAACCTCTTTCTTAGCAACATATCCACCATTTCTAAATATTACAATGTTCGATTTATCAAGATTTACATGCAAATCTAGTTTTATGGATTGACTTGCTAGAACATTTAACTGGTTTTGTAAGCCTGAAACACTGTCAGATATCAAAACAATGTCGTCAGCAAATAATAAAATGAAAATTTCTAGTGGATCAGGGTAGAGCTGAATGCCATGTTTTCCATTTTTAATGACATCCTGGGCTAACTCGTTAATGAACAATGAGAATAAAAGAGGGCTAGTTATTTCACCTTGTTTTAAGCCTTTGAAACAGGATATGCTTCTGATATCTTGGTCCCAAAACGAATCTGGGCTTTTACAGTTGCATACATACTCTGTAATGTTTTCAATATGTTACCATTTACACCATTTTTTTTCAGAATCCGCCAGAGTTTGCTTAAAGAAATAAGGTCGAAAGCCTTCCTAAAGTCAATGAAGGCAACATATAATTTTTTGTTTCTTATGAGCTGTCTTTGGATAATAGCATATAATGTAAAAAATGATCTATTGTGGAATGATCTTTTCGAAAACCTGCTTGTATTTCACCAAGAATATTTCTGTTTTCTACAAAAGTTGATAAACGTTTATTGATTATATAGCTTAGGAATTTACTACAGATGTTCAATAATGAGATGCCTCTATAGTTATCTGGATTATGAATGTTTCCTTTCTTATGTATGGGGTGGATGATAGCTTCTGTCCAAGATTGTGGGTAAAGTCCAGAGGAAAAAATCTTATTAAACAGATGGACCAGAAAGGATATTATTCTTTTATGATTTATCACTGACTTAAAAATTTCAGGGATAACCCCATCAAGGCCAGCAGCTTTGTTATGTTTTAGATGTTTAATGGACTTAATTATTTCTTCCTCTGTGAGTTTAATTCCATAACATCCTCCGGAATTTGTTCAGAGTCAAATAAGCTTGCACTGCTGTCAATTACTTCTTCCTGTTCCCCTCCCTCCTCCCCAAAAAGCCCCTTAAAGTGTTCTATCCATTGTGCCATATCTATATTGCCTATCTCAGAGGTTTTTCTTGAGAGTTTCTTAATGTGTCCCCAAAACTTTACTGAATCGTTCATACTGTTTACAAGTTCCTCTCTACTTTTTCTTTTGTATTCCTTCTCTTTGGAGGCTAAAAGTTTCTTGTAATTTTTACGGGTTTTACAGTACGTTACCCTATCCGTGGAGACTGAGTGCGTAAATAAATGAGGCAGACCGAGTAAACCTTCGCGCATGCACGCACTCCCCATCAAACCATGCACTCCCTTTCTTTCTCCCTCCCCCAAATGTTTTCTTAAAGCAGGAAGCAGCAGATGACAACATACTAGTGAACATATTTACAAATTATTAATGTTGGAATCAATGAGTAGGTAGGCTTCTTCTAACTTCTGTAGGTTATCAAGCTACTCGAGATTGTTTAGGAAAGTTTCTTGTTTGTCCTGCGACCATACAAGTTTATCAAAACAAACACTTTTATCCCTCGGCTGCTCAATATTGGCATTGCACAAAGCAAAACAGACAATGGGCATATGTTTAGAATCAATTCGTTCATTGACATGCATGTCACAAGGAACTGAACAAAGCGAACAAGAAAATAAAAAGTAATCTATGACACTGTTACCATTATTAGAAATAAATGTAAAGGAGCCATTTCTGTCACCTGCAGTAGAACCATTTAATATATACAGATCAAAACTTGTACACAAACATAGCAATTTTTTTCCGTAACTGTTTTGACTGTGATCTTGTGAATGTCTAAGTGGAACAGTGGACACATCAGTATTGGAAAGAGTTGCAAAACTAAGGGATTCGTCTCGCTCAAAGCAAAATGAATCCCCATCAAAATACCATGGCTGTTTGTTTGCTGTTCGTGCATTCAGATCACCGCATACAATAAACTGTGCATCATCATTATTTTCAACAATATCTAACATACAACGTTCAAGCATTGAAACACCATCTGTGAAATCGCTGTTGTCATAAAAAGGGCTGTCAGTTGGATTCAGATATGTACATATCATAAAAACATCAGACAACCTACCAAACAGTTTGTTAGACAGTTGCAGAATGATCATGTTGTTATAGGGAAATGAAACATCTTTAACAAAGTTCATAAATTCACTTTTTACAAGAACAATTACCCCTCCACTATTTCTTCCTTGTTTTGAAAATTTCTGTGCTGGAGCATGAAAAGAGGTATAAAAAGAGAATATGTCTGAACAAAAATC